>JALIZH010007803.1:0-102223 GCA_030522465.1 Rhipicephalus appendiculatus
GATCGCCGGCCGACACTTTGTTCGCCGCTATCAGTACCAGTGTGTATTACAAGCGCCTCCTCTATTCTTTTCAGTGCCAGTCGTATGCATCCGTTTAGGCCGTTCACCGCCCTCTCCATCGTCTCTTTCCTACTCTTTCCCGTCGGCTAGCCTTCGCGCCTGCTTCACGATCGGAGGGGGAGGGCACCCGTCATGCAGCGCCTCACGGCCGCTGCCGGCAGAAGTATTTCTTTGATAAGTTGTACCATTATGCGCGGGGCGGCGCTTTGTAACCCTCTTGATTACCATGCTAGGCTGTCCCAGCTGGGGGTTGACGAGACGCGACGTTTGCTGCTGGCGCGTCTCCATTCCGCTGGCAGCGGCATTACGCAACGTGCGCTGCCGATGGAAACATCACGGCGGCGTTGGTGAATGCGCCTGCTTTCAAATATGCCAGCGGGTGTCGTGCGGCATTGATTTGATATGCCATAGCAGCGTGTTTAAGTGGCGTTGCGGCTCTTCGCCGCAAATCGAAAAATTCCGCGACAGGCACTGATCAGTTTGACATGAGTTTACAAGTAGTTATTACAGCAATAACTTGTAGTAGAACTGAGAGGCGGATGAGTTGGAACTTATCCATCGTTGGGTTTTTTTTTTTTTTTTTTAAGAAAAGTTTTAGTTGTTAGACCAGCGCTTGTTGTTGTTGTTGTTTCCTGTGACATGGCTCATACCCACTCCGGGGGATCGGCCAAGAGAGGATTATATGAAAAAGTTAGGCTTTTCGATTACTGAATTTTGATATTGTGCTCACACCCAAAAGAACCACGTATATAATGTCCTGTCCTCTTCTTTTTTGTCTTTGGTCAATTTGTGCGCTACCCAACGATGAAGCAATAACTTGTTTTGAAGTACCTTTTGCACAGGCTTTTAGTACATGCTATCAGCATCTGTAACGTCACAGAGTTGGTGCCAGAACCTCAAGGTGACCTTAGCCTCCTCCATTTTTAATGCGAAGCCTTTCTTGGCGAACTTCTGACACTTTGAGCGTATCTATCTATCTATCTATCTATCTATCTATCTATCTATCTATCTATCTATCTATCTATCTATCTATCTATCTAGCCGCCTATGACCTTGGGCTCTCGCGGCCGTTCCATTTACTGGATATTTACCAAAATTAGTATGGTGCAGCATAAGTTCATCACAAGCGGTCGTAACATGAAGGTCATGACATGAATGTCACGAACGGCGTGGCTTACCTGCCACGACCACGGTGCTCTCACGGCCTTTTCCATCATTATGACATGTGTCAAAATTGGTTTGGTGTGACGTGAACTTATGCCGAACATAAATGACATGTGGTAACATGAAAATTGTGATGTGCATGTCATGCACGGGATGATTTAGATGCTTAGAACTGGACAACTGGGCTAGTTGGTAAGGATTCATAATTACTAAACGGCGTCATGAAGCAAGACGATAACACGAGGGAGCACACTCGCGCTCCCTCGTGTTATCGTCTTGCTTCGTGGCGCCGTTTAGTGATTATGTAATAATGATCTTGATGCGACGCTCATTCGGCTGCCGCGGCCGGTTCGTTAATGACATGTACCAAAACAGGTGTGGTGTGACCAGGGCTGGGCAGTATCGAAGATACATGTATCTTAAATACTATCTTAGATATTCTTTGGGTATCTTGTATCTGTATCGCGATACGTCTCGCAAAACGAGTATCTGTATCTGTATTTCCCGATACATGCAATAATGTATCGTGTATCTTAAGATACAAGATACTGCTATGGAAACGCCACCCTCCGAAACACCAAACGTCCCGCTGAACTCTGCTGCTCAAGCTGATACTGCTGCCACTAAGCCAGCTCAATAAAGCTGACGACAGTGATATTCCTTTGTCTTTCCGCCAGAGTGTTCAAGTGAGCATAGGAAATAAGGTCTATACGCGTCTTTATTCGTGGAGCAGAGTCACGTGTTGGCGCTCGAGCCATCTCGACAAAAACAAGCGCGCGAACGTCTACGTGCAAGACCTTTTGTTTCTCGATGTTTTCTTTCTTTATAGCTGTGTCGGTACCATGGACCATGTTTGTAGCCACAGTACTGTGCTGCGTGCTCCAATTGCGTGCGGCGTCTTCCGCTCAAATTCGGTTGCGGCTACAGTGTCCTTATTGACGTTTGTCTTGCATGGTGCTTTGTTACAAATTCTCAAAAATGCAAGAATGGGGTCGCTTTGCGTCTCGCTGCTTTCAAACAAAAGATTTCACAGATCTCGTTGATGTAAGCTTGACTTGCACACTATGTGGTTTATATGCAAATTAGATTATAACAACCGTCCCAACCACCGGTGTCGATGCTATGTGCAATAGAACAAGCATTTAGCTTAACAGATGATATTTTGGCGTACTGTATCTTTGTTCTTCGTGATAAATTATGCAAGGCGTTTTTAATGATAGCTTGATTGTTAGCACAAGTGCTCTCTTCGCTGTCCTCCGTTTGCAGTCCACACATTACCTAGGCCACTGTGTAGTTTTTTTTTTTCAGTTTGTCAACTGTAATAAGTTTTTTGTAACCTCCTCCTTTATTCGTTCTCTTACTTATTCTTATTCTTACTTATTCTTATTTTTAGTTTTCTGCGTCATTGCTACTATTTGCATACCTACATTCCATGTGAGTTTACTGTTCAGGCGATGTTAGGGCAAAGGAAAAATTATCTGACCGTGCCTAGTTCTTAAAAGAAAAATTCTGCTTACGATTTAATAAAACAGCAAAATTGAGTTTACATTATAATAATGAAAATTATAACAACACATCTTAAAGACGTAACAAAGGGGATTTTAGAAACATAATACCAAGTACTAAGGTTTTCTCATCAGCAGCCCCACGAGCCCTTTAGTGCTTATTTTTCGTGGGCACTGAGTTTTCTTTTGTCTGACCTTAACACCAAAGTTGACGATACATCATGCTGTATTTTTCTAGCTTTTAGGGGTACCACTTTTATCGTGTTTATAAAAGGCGCCACGTAACTGGAACCAAATATTTGCAAAGAAGTTAACCTCAACTGAATAAAACCAACGATGGGGTTTACCGCCACGTGGCTCTCATTAGGGTATTTTATATTGCGCTTAATTTCTTATCTGAGATGAATAATGTAACATTTCTGTTATTTATTTTGGGGCCAAGTGCGTTTCTTTACGTTTTAAGGGCATTCTAAAACGACATATCTGATATTTCGTGGAAAGGTACATGCTACAGTAGTGATTCTTCCGCCGTTTAAAGAAAGCCGGAGAAATGTGACCACGTTACTACGCTCGTACGCTATTGTGCTGCAGCGCTCATAGACGTGCTTCGAGCGAAACAACCGGCAAGCGGACCACGGCGAAATGAGCGGCCGTGGCTTAGGCATCGGCTCCACAGCGCCTCAACACTTCTGACCACCACACACGGCAAAGAAATACCATCGTCCCTGAGAAGCGACAGGCTGACGGTCTGCGCTCCGGTTGTTTCGCTCCAAGCGCGTTTAAGAGCGCTGCAATACGATAGTGCTTCAATGGTGGTTTTATTTGATATTTCACGTGCTTTCTTTAAAAGCCAGAAAATATTTGCCATGGCGCATGTACGCCGCAAAAAACAATTCCTTCGGTCATTTTTAAATGCGTTATACGATGTGACGAAGCGCACTCTGCCCTAAAGTGAATATTAAAAATGTTGCATAATTGACCATAGTTGATCAACAAAGTAAGCGCAATATAAAAATACCAGAACGAGCGCCACATGACGGTCAACCATATGCCACTTAGTTTCATTCAGTCATGGTTAAACGATTGTTTTTTATTGCTTTTTTTTATTCTTTTTTTTAACATTTGCCTCTACTTACGTGAAACAACCTGTGTACTTATTCGCAGACATATTTTATTGCGGAATTGCCTTGCTAATTGACTTAGGTATATTCGCTTTCCTTTTTTAGGTCCCTGCAAAGTCCTTTTTCTTTGTGTTACAAAAAAGCAGATAAGCAGGCTAGAAGTTGCAATAGTGTGAACAGCACTGATATCCTGCGACGCTTTTTGACACGTACAATACATCTGGGAAGCTTCTGGGCGGCAGGAGTTCTTTCGGAGAGGAAATGGTGTAAGATTGCACGTTAGTGAATATGCTGCTAACGAACACTTTACGCAATGTAGAACATGAAAAATCACAGCAGTTTTATGTCCTCAGTGAACTGTGAGCGCTGACTCGGTAGTTATCGTCTTCACATCATGTTTCACAAAAAATATCGCTACCAGCGTTGTCGCTGCCCGACACCTGTAGGGTGATGCGGTGCTACGAAAACAGTAATTCGCTTACGGACAAGGTAAGACTGCACCGGTATTTATGTCATCTTGCGGAGGCTTCTTATTGATGTTTTTAAGTGCGAATGCACTTTATAAGCGACCCTGAATCCGCCGTCTCATAGCAACGGCGCGAGGAGCGTCTGTAGCAACGGCGCAGCGACGTCACACCCCACGTGACTGCGCGCGCTCCGCCTCCTCACCGCGGTTTGCGCGGGCGCGCGCCGCTCCCCGCATTGCTCTCCGCGGCGTGTTTGGTCTTCGCCGTGGCCAGACGCGGCGGTTGTGTTAGCGTCGCTTGCGTGGAGTGGCCCGCTTGTCAGTTGATTTTCGCTCTTCGCCGTGGTCGGACGCGGCGGTTGTGTTAAGCGTCGCTTGCGTGGAGTGGCCCGCTCGTCAGTTGATTTTCGCTCTCCGCCGTGACCAGACGGCGGTTGTGTTACGTCGCTTGCGCGTGGAGTGGCGCGAAATGCATTCGCATTTCCTCACGATTCCCTTCGGGGAGGTGTTGGTCTTTTTTTGCAATTAGACGGCAACCCGCAAGCTGGTCGCCAAGTAGAGCAGCGACACCCATCAAATACAAAAGTGTCAAGTAAACAAATGCCAATAACTTGTGTCGGAATGAAACTAACACACATTAAGCAAGAAAAACATAACTATCGGGATTGGAACATATATTTCATTAAAACAAACAAAGTTGGTCGGAGTTAAGACATTTTCAAGCAATCTGTACATAGGTATTTGCAGCGTCATTATATAGGATCTATAATAGCAAATTTACAAACGTATCGAAGTATCTTAAGATACAATTTTAAAGTATCGTATCGGATACATTCATTCCGGAAGTATCTTGTATCTGTATCTCCAATACTTCTTGTCCGAGTATCTTGTATCGTATCGCGATACAATTTCAAAGTATCTTTGCCCAGCCCTGGGTGTGACATACGTGTATGCCAGACATAAATGGCAGATGGTAGCATGAAAATCGTGGCATGCGTGTCATGTGATATCGTTTTGCCCGATTAAGTCTAATCGCGCGTAATTCAAATCTAGTGGCTCAGTTACGACACCACATGAGTGAAGCCAATTACATATATTCGCGAGCTTACAACTTCGCCGTTCAACGGTTTCCACGGTGAGGAACTTGCCGAATTTTACAGCGGAACTGCTATAGCCGAGCTTAGTCCGTGTACAGCAATGCCGTTCGCAGCACAGCCAAGTGGGTGACGGAAAGGGCAGTGGGCAAGCGAGGGACCAATGGGCAGCCGGGCCGAGCGCACGTGGTATGACATTAGTAACACGTCAGCACTCTTCGGTAAAACGCACTCTATCATCGGCGAGCCTCTTTCCTGCTGTCGAAGTAAGTTCTCGACGTCCAGAGCGTCATTGTTGCCCCGGCTGACGCGGTTGCCGTACTCGTGCGACAGCCGCCGTCAAACGCCTCGAAAAATGCCTATTCGGCACTCGGGGTTGCACTCGATAACGTCCCTTTTGTGCCGCCAGTATGGGCACCGTGCATACGTTAGGCGCCGCCACAGTCGCGCGCGTCCTCCAGCGCCAAATCGGCCACGGCAGCAGATTTGGCTGTGATACAGGAGCAGACGACGCAAGCGGCGGCAAGCCACTGCGCCGTGCTTTGGTGCTTCGCTTGAGGCGTTTTCGTTCCCGCTTGCTTTCAAAAGACGGTAAATTGTTAGCAGCAGTGTTATCGCGTGTGCTCTTTTTCACCAGATTTCGTGCAACCTCAGGCGAACGCGGCCACATCAAATTCTTGGCGAAAACGAGAACGGAGGCGACGAGCCCGTTGAGCGAAACAGCACGCGTGTAGCGCGGGTCGCTTCGCTCACTAAACGGTCAAAGCTTATCACCCTCGGGCTTCCGTGGCAGCAAACTCGGCGGCAGCTTGAAACAGACGACAGCAGCGATTGTACCGATCGCGTTTCATAACGCGGATGGCCCGTCGCTCTGACCACTGGCCAAGCGAGAAAAGCACGAAAAGCATTGGCATCGGAAAAGGCGTCGGTCGCGATTGCTCCCCTGAGCAAGCGGCCGAGAACAACCTTCCAAATCTGCGCTTGTTGTCGCTAGAGGCGCCTTCATGAATTACGTCTGCACGGAGCCTATAGCCAAGCAGTAGCCAAGAAAAATCATATTCAGGCTATGTTTAACTTATACAAACCTTGCTTAACATTATTCCTGCTTTGCTAAACCATGCTCTCAATCGCCTACCTTTGAACTACTCTCAATTACGTCGTTGAGACTTTCCCTCAGCTCCGCTGGTCATTGTGTTCAGGATAGTAAAGCCCACGCTCAGCTTTTCTTTCTCTTTAGTGCCCATTTTAGGATCGGCGTGTGCCGCGGTTGCAGCGGGTTGCAGTCGCTGCGTATGCGGGCCTTGCCGCGCACATTTTTACTGCGATAGCGTAGACGCATTTCATAAGTTTAGACACACTTCGTAAGTTCCGATGTTATCTACGTTAATACGGACGGCGTCTGTAGTACATCGTTTTTCGTTGCCGCTAGATGGTTTCGAGATAAGGAGCATGAGGCGCTTGGCCGCAAGCTATTGAAGTCAGTTGCCACACCGCACTCGTTCCTTTCTACAATGCCTCCTGCTTTCTGAAACCGCTGAAACTGATCTAATGTGGCGTTCGTCATATGATTTGACTGAACGATGCGTTACTGCTGTATCCCCTCGTGCAAGCTGTCAACAGAAAATAACGATGGTAATATCTCTTTCCATGAAATTCCAAGTGACGAAGTGCTGCGTGCGTAATGGCTCAATGTGATCGGAACGCAAAGACTGGCCGCCCAATTATGCACCGACTTGGGCCTCTGTCCGCAGCAAGCATTTTCTTCCTGAGGACTACAGAAAGGACTGAAAGATGCCCAGACTAACAAAAGGGGCGGTTCCGATGATCAAAACTTTATTACTCCCAAAAGAGGGGACCGACCCAGAGATAGGTTACGCTGCTTAGAGGAGGTCAGCGGGAATCCCTTGGGACGCCACGGCCTCCAATGCGCGTGAGATTGCCCGGCGTTGCTGTGCCGAGTCGGTGGTACGGAGAAGGGACTCCCACGTGTCTTCTGTGTGTGAAGTGTCAGCGTACTGTGGGCACGTCCACGCCATGTGTATTGAGGGTGGCTGACTGTGAGCAGTATCTGCAGTGTGGTGTCACGAGGAAGTGGGTGACACCACACTGTGGGTAAACCTTGCTGTAAAGCCAGGGGTTGGGAAAGACACCCGTCTGAAGCTTGCGCCACAGGACGGCATCACGTCCGGGGAGGGTCCTTATGAGATGGAGGGTAGTGGAGACGGCCTAGTCTGTAGTGCTGTAGAATGTCTGTGTAAGTAACCAAAGGAGTTAGTTCTTCGCAGGCCTGGGAGGACGAAGAATAGGAAGTGTGAGGCGTAAGGAACTCCGCCCGGCAGTTGAGATCTCGGGCGAGAGTGTGTGGCCTGCACATTTCCTGCTAAGAGATTCATGGGCTGGGGCCCAGATAAGAAGTCGAGGTGAGGTAGGCGGGGTATGCTCCTTTATGATTGAGTATGCCTGTGTAGAGATACGGCCCGCGTCGAAATTTCGGATGGCGAGTTGGGAATCACTTACGATCACCTTGGTTGTTGGGTCGGTCATTGCCAAAACAATGGCAACCTCTTCAGCAACTGTTATATCGGTGGAGTGAATCACACTGCATGCCGTGCTCCAACCGCGGTGTGGGGGCCAAGGCAACAGCCACCATTGTTGATCGATGTGGGTGCCGAGAGGCGTCTGTGTAGGTGACGTCGGAGCGACTTGAGAAACGTTTCTGTAGTTGGCGCGCACGGTCGGCCCGGTGATCCGCGTGATGTTCGGGGTGCATGTGTTTAGGGAGTGGAGGAATACGGAGGCTGAGTCGTTGAGCTGTCAGTATGTCTTGGTAAGTGGTGGCCTCCCGCGTGGAGATGAGTGCAATTTGGTGCAATAGAGCGCGTCCCGCATGCGTGAGTGAGAGTCGCTGGTACTGGGACGTAAGAATAGCTTCGATAAGCTCGTTGACCGTGTTCGACACCCCAAGGGCCAGAAGTTTGGAAGTAGAAGTGGGGACATCGGGAGTCCTAAGGCGGTCTTGTATGCCTTGCGAAGCGAAACATCGAGGCGATCGAGATCAGCGCGTGTAAGGCGGAGGTAGGGAGCCACGTAAGTGATGCGTGTGCAGACAAATGGCATGAACCAGCCGAAGAAGGTTTGGATTCGCGCATGCCTGCGTACTTGTTGGCAACCCGCTTGAGAAGGCGACCAATTTGGATGGCAGATTGGTCGATTCGCTGAAGAGCGGTGGAGTTGCCACCATTGGCCTGTAGGTGCAGTCCTAGGATGCGGATGTGATCTGTTTGAGGGATTCGCATCCCCTGTAGTTGGAGATGGAAAGAGACCTGTTTGGGTTTGCGTCCCTGTGATGTAATAACAATGTATTCGGATTTGGTTACCGAGCAGGACAAGCCAACCGTAGAGAGATAGCTGCCCACGCGGTCGATGGCTGTTTGTAGGGTTTCTTCGATTTGGCCATCGCTACCTCGTGTAACCCACAGGGTGAGGTCATCTGCATAGAGTGTGTGGTGCAGATTTGGGATTTCAGCCAGAAGTTTGGGAAGTCCTAACAGTGCAACATTGAAGAGGAGTGGGGATAGCACGGAGCCTTGAGGTGTTCCACGGCTGCCGGGGGGTGATGGTGGAAAGCTCTCCTTCGCAGGTGTCAAGTAGCACTTGGCGATTGGTAAGGAAATCCCTCACATATGTATACGTCCTGTTCCCGACTCCCAAAGCCTGTAAATTCTGCAGGATGGCGGTGTGCTGTACATTGTCAAAAGGCTTTGGAAACATGAAGACCAACAATGACTTTGGTGTCTAGAGTGCGGTTGTAGAGCACCTGGTGTTTGAGTAGGAGCATGATGTCCGGTGCCGCCAGGTGTGGGCGGAAGCCGGAACATGGTATCGGGAAGTAGATGATGATCCTCCAAGTAGCGGATAAGACGGGTCTGGACAACATGTTCCACCAGTTTGCCCACACAGGATGTGAGGGAGATGGGACGCAAATTGGCTAGCGTGGGGCTCTTTCCCGGTTTGGGAATCAGAATGAGGTTGGCAAGTTTCCAGCTCTGGGGAATGGTGCCTTGCTCCCAACATTACTGAATATAGTCCGTGAGGGCTTGGATAGAAGAATCGTCCAGGTTTCGGAGCATGCGATTGGTGACTCGATCTGGACCAGCTGCAGAATTTGTCTTGAGACGATCCAGTTCCGCCCGCACCTCTGCTATAGGTTATGGGGGGCATCAAGGAGCAGGGTTACCAACCCCCTGATATGCAGGAAGAGGGATGACGGGTCCAGGACGGATGTAGGTGTTAATAAGCTCTTGATGTAGGGAAGCGGACGAGCCGGAAAATTCACGAAAGATACGTTCAAGTTGATGTTTAGCTTGCAGTTTGCCACTATCAGGGATCCAGCAAGTGACGGAGCAGTTGCCATGTGTTCTTAGAGTTAGGAGCCTTATCCATTTGGGAACAGATGTCATTTCAGTTCTGACGGGTGAGGGTCTATGGCATAGTTTTCAATGTTTGTGTGCATTCGAGCCAACTGGCGGCGGATGTCTTTATCCCATTTTCGGGTCTGCAGAAGGGTCTCAAGTTTCCGTTTCCGCGCCCAAAGCTTGGCGTAGTGTCTCTCACAGCTAGGCACCGACTCCTCGACTTCGACGTCAGTTGTGGCGTCCGCGACGTGCTGGAGGAGGGTAGCGGACCAGGTGGAAATATCAGTAATACGCTCAGAGGTTCCCGATGCTTCTCGTTGGGTACGAAAGCGGTCCCAGTCGGTCAGTCTGACTGAACGAAGACGCTCACGCGTGGGCTCCTGGATGACTATTTCCAGAACCTCAGAAGAGTGGCTTGTTGGGCGAGTTGGTTAAGCATCATAATAGCTTCCAGAACCTAATGGTCACTGCCGAAAAGTTTCTAGTGTATTGCACCAGGTGGCATTTACTCCAGGCCCCACGAAGGGCGAGATCCGGTGTGGTGTCACGGGCCACTCCTACTCCTCTACGCGTGGGATGTGCTGGGTCGGTAAGAAGATTTAGGTGTAGTGAGTGCCACTCGTCCCATAGAGATCGGCCTTTAGGAGAGTCGTAGTGGTAACCCCACGATGGGTGGGGAGCGTTGAAGTCCCCCACTATGATATACGGCTGGTGCTGGGCTAGTTGTTGAACAAGGAGCAATAGGGGACCGAATTCAACGCGGCGGTCCCGGGAAGGGCTATAGACATTGAGCACAAAAAGACAGTGACCAGGTTTACGACAAGGGCGGGGCAGAACTTCTAATACTACGTGATCGGGGAAATTAGAGCCGATATCATGGGGGGATGACATTCATGTTGCGTTTCACTAGTGTTGCCACCTGAGAGTTAGCGCGCCCCGACGTGTACGTCCTTGTATCCGGCTAGCTGAGCGTGCTTGCCACCCTCTTGAAGCGCTATGATTTCTGGACGATCGCGGTAGGCAAGAAACTGCTGGAGCACGGGACGCTTACGTGCGAAGCCCCGACAGTTCCACTGCCAGATGGTGGTGTTACGCGAGCGGCCCGCCATGATTAGGATGAGAGTTTGTGCCGCCTGTGACCGAGGACGAAGCGGGGCCTAGGGCAGCGTCGTAAGATTTGCACCGAGCGTCGAGTGCCTTTACTCAACGAGTCGAGTTGCTGGGTGAACTGCGCTGTGAGCGTTTGGAAATATTTCTTCCATAGTGGCTTCCAGAGCCGCGAAGCGTTGGTCTGTGCGTGTTTCACTCATAGTCAGAGCTGACGTAAGGCGCTCATATTGGTCCCTGAGTGTCACCCGGTTGCGTACCGCCCACCTCGTAGGCCTTTCGTTTTGGAGCTGTGCCTGCCAACGAGTCAGGGTCCATAGGGGCGGATGTGGGTGTTTCTGTCATGGAAGGTGGATGTGAAAAAGCACCGGACCCTATGCGCTGTTCTATTGTTGTAACCCTGTGCACAAGCTGTGTGACTACCGCAGTGAGATGAGTAATGGCTTTCTCAAGTGTAGTGTTGCTAGTCCCTCCCTGCGTACTCACCGGCGCCGCCGCAGAAGGAGTTCCGGAAACTGTAGATCTCTGTGGCTTCCCCGCCGGTTGACCTGGTGGAGTAGTAGCAGAGGTGGGCGCCTTCGAGCTGGACGATGGCCGTGATGACTTGTGGGAAGAGTCGGCCCCAAGTGGTGGGAACGAGGCAGAACGGTCCCTATGCTTGCTCTGGGTACTACCCAGACCGGTGACGGTCCCAGCGACTGGAGCGTTTAAGGGTCACCCGCCGTTGGGTCGCTTGATCTTGTTGCTTGGTGTCTTCCTCCTGCTGGAGGGCCTCCCATTGGAGCCGCTTTATGATATACGGGGTCCTGTAGATTTCCTTACAACGGCTGTCGCCGGTGATATGCCTGTTTTCCGCAAAGGCGGCACGTCGGGACACACACGTGATCACTGGGTGGGTCCGGGATGGCGCAGCCGCGATACTTGATCACTGTACTGGCACACACGTCAGCTCTGTGGCCAAGTTCACTGCACCGGTAACACACTTCGAACTTCTTGTACAGGTTGCAACGGTGACCGGGCATTGCAGAGGTAGATCCACGTGGGAACACGAGGTTCCTTGAAGGTCAACAGCACGGCGGTGGTGTTCCCCAGACGGCGAAAGTCAACGATGGGAGGGTTCCGAGGATCTTGTAATTCTTCTTGGATACCTTGGTGGTCTAGGCGGAGGTCAACGCCCCGCATCACACCGCGTCCTTGACTTTCATCGGGTGCGCAGTACACCGAAATTTCGTACGTGTGGGTGCCAATCACCAATTCCCTAAGTCGCAGTACCCGTTCGGCTCGTTCGACGGCCGGGGTGCAATAGGCGAACGTGTTCTGTTTGGGGTTTACTTGAATGAGGTCTTCGCCGCGAACTGAGGCCTTGGTGAAGTTTGCTGCAGTGCAAACCGCTTCGAATAGTATAAAGTTGGTGATGTTGGAGAGTAGGAGTCCTCCCATGGGGCCGGAGGATGAGCTTGAGGGCATCGCTTGGCAGTCGAGGCTGCTTTGAAGCCACCGAGTTGAGGGCTAGTCACCGCCCACGTTGGCGCGGTGCGAGCGACCGATCGGTCGCTGCGGTATCATCATTCGAGGCATTTGAGGTCTTATGGGACGAAGATCGTCCGTCCTGGGTATCGGAAGCCGGGGGGGGATGGTGGTCCCTTTCGATGTGCGGGCTTCACGGCTCTTGTTCACTTGCGTGAGCCATTCGCTGGCTTCAAGTTCTTTCGGGGTAATTTCCGTGCCCGCGACGATCACTTTCATGGCACACCGGCCGCGCGCGAGCGCGCTCGACGCCCAGCGAAGCGGGCGGCGAGGCCGCTTCCACAGATTACGAGCGTGACACGGCGCGTTTGGCTTAACTGGCCGGGGGGCGTGGCGGGATGGAAAACTTGCCGAAAAAGACTTGAAATTGGTCGACTTACGTCGAAGAAGGTGTCACGAGATTCCCGGAGACGTCAGGAATCCGCTGGTATTGGTGCAAGTTCGCTAAGATGAGAATTTCCGGGGATACGCGTGAAAACGTTCGGAGCCCATGTAGAGCACGACCTACTCGGCTGCCGAGACAGTGGCGCCCCCCGGTTCCGAAAGTGCTGATTGCCTCTGTTCCGCTCATGCAAGCAGCGAGCTCCCCTGGATTTCAGAGTGCTACTCTTCCCGAACATCCATTGGAGGGGCATGAACATGACATGGATTGTTCACCAAAGAAAAGGGCTCGCAAGGAGTATCCCCAAACCACTGGCCAAAACATGTGTGGCGAGTTGCCTGTTGCTGCGGGAGGAACTTTCAACGCTCCCACTCCTTCCATCGCTCTCGAACTAGGCAGCTCAGTAGCCCATGAATTAGCAAGCCCCCCTCAGCACACGTTCCGATATCATGCGACCTGCTGAAAAAACAGGACGGCTCACTGGTGCGCCCGGAGTTCGTGCTCTCTCAGAAGCCGCTAGTACAGCAGAGCTACATGGGCAACCAAACCCGTACCATAGATGCCATCGATCATTCAGTCACTTGCGTCGAGCATGACCATGACAAGCAGTTCTTACGCCAGTGCACCTCATCCACGAGCCAACTCCGACAGGAAACGTGCAAAAGCTGGGAGAGACGACACCACAGTGCCCGTACACCGAAATAAAGCGCCGCCTGTGACGACGAGTTACGGTTGTCAGACGCGATCACAGAAAGTAAGTCTCACATTATTTATGGAGCGCCGGAAGGGGAAGCAGAAGGAAAGAACCCTTCGAAAACAGCTACGCACCCTTACAGCCACGATGCGACGTTACAAGGAAGAGCTGCGCAAGCTGGAAAGAGGACGCTGGCGTGAGCTCCTTTTTTGAGCATTCTTGAAGCCTCTGAAGGAAATGATCTGCAAGCATCATTGCCTTTACGATCAGGTGAAAAACTACGCAAGGAAACGACCGTCGTGGTCAGAAGCGACAATCCGATATTCAACCATCCTTCGTAGTATTTCTACAAAAGCATATGAATTTATGCGATCCGAACACCTCCTTCGTCTACCGTGCAGGACCACATTGCAGAGGTACCTTGGTATCATGGCCGGGCAAGTGGGATTCACCCCAGTCGTGACACGCAGGCTTGAAGCAGAATTGGAGACTAATTTCTCCTCAGTCAAGAGCATACAGCCTAATCGTGGATGAAATGCGTATAAAGGAACGGCTAATATATCACAAGCAGCGTGACGCTTTTATGGGGGAAGTCGATATGAGCCCAGCCCTGCAACATTTGGTAGTCACCGAACATGACGATCTCGCCAATTCTATACTTTTCTTTTTGCTCTGTGGCCTAAGCACACGCTTTAAGATTCCGGTAGCGTACTTTTTCACGAAAGTTTGTACAGGAGCCCATCTTGCTGAAGCAATTAGACACGTCATCGAGAAGAAAGAAGAAAAAAGTTTTGAGATCGTGCGTTTGGTGTCAGATAACCACAAAAGCAACGTGGCTGCAATGGGTATCCTGTACAAAGGATCTATCATGCCTATCACTCAACATCCATCGGATCAGTGCAGGCGCCTATTTATTGCTTTTGACCAGAGCCGCATCATAAAGAATATGAGGTCGCAGTTCTTGGCCAAGGATATGGGTGGCGACAAACAAATTTAGAACTTGTATCGAATGCAGCGAGGCTCAGTGGTGAAGCCAGTGAGATTCCTCACGCGTCGGCACCTGTACCCATCCAACATCGAGAAGATGGGCGTGAACACCGCAGTTCAAGTTTTTTCCCCTCCCGTTACAGCAGCCCTCCAGTACATGAAGAGTGAGGCTGGACACACATGCGACGTCGAGTTTGCGTCAGTGGGCCCAACAGTCGAATTCATGACGATGATTCACCGATGGTTTGTCATGATGGATGTGAGCAACACAACGCAACAGATTCACAAGAAAGATCCACTCTCAAGAGTTCAGAGATGTCGATGATGCAAGGCTGCAATGGCTTGAGCGGGAGTGTATTCCTTACCTGTCGAGGCTTAAGAAGGAAAGCTCCCCTCAAAACTAGCTCAGCAATGAGACGCACGAAGCACTCTTGCTCACCACCTCATCAAATGTGGAGTGCGTTCGTTTTCTGCTGAAGGAGAAAGGTTTCAAATTTGTGCTTACTGGGAAGTTCTCCAGCGATCCAACAGAAGCACCGGTTCGGATTTCTGCGAAGGTCGGCTGGTTGTAAAGACACTATGGACGTGGCCAGTGTGATATCAGGACTGGAAAAAATGTTGAAAACGGGCATCGTGTCTTCCTCGATGTCCAGCAATGTACACCACTCCTCATCATTTTCTAGTGCCACTGCCATTTCCGCTCACGTGAGTTCCAGCACTTGTCCCCCCCCCAAGAGATAATTTCCCCACCACAGCTGAGCAAACACTATTGCAGCTGTGCCGATCGCCTAGTCAGCGCCTTTCGGACCCGGAAGCGGCCAGCATTGCGATGATCGGTGGATACATCGTTCGAGTGATGACCGAAAACTGGAACTGCGAACGCTGCATTCAGCTAGTTGAAAAAGAAGTTGCCAACTCGCCAACAGATCGCCTCATCAAATATCAAGACCGTGGAGGCCTGAAATACCATACCGATGAACTTGTATCGGTGTTGATGGCGTTGAAGCCCTTTGTAGACATCGTGTTTGTACACAGAAAGGCAATTAACAAGCCACTTAAGGTGAGCGTGGAACACGCCGTGAAGGTTTTGATGGAGGCTCCTGTGTTGGTGTGCGACAAGGATGACCCCACGCACAGAAAAAGGTTTTTGGAGCTCTTATGCACAAAGTTTATTAGGCGCCCCTCCTTACAAACTATGCCCTTCACATTACTGACAAGGAATGCGTTGCTAAGTTGTACGGGGGAAAGTCACTCTCGCGCAAAGTGCTAAAACTGTGAATAGACATGCATTAATGTTGTGGGGCTCAACGGTGTGTGAAAAATTTCATGCATAGATGAGATAAAGCCAAACTAGCTGCCATAGATCTTTCCTTTTCTGCTTCTGTACTAGGCACATCATCCATCTCGTGCTTAGAGAATTGCCGGCACTACAAAGCTACCGTTTCTTATACATGTCTGTAAGTGCATGCAACTTCATGCTATAATTTTAACAGTTATACGTTTAATAAAATATTTCGCATTGTTGAACACCGTAAAAAGCTACAAGTACAAGTAGAGCTGTGCGCCGCCGCGCCGCGCCGCCACCGCTGCCTGTTTTTGCTCACGCCGATCGCGCCGCCGCCGAAATTTTCAGAGTGACCGCGCCGCCGCCGCCGCCGCGCAATATCTTCGGCGCGCCGCCGGTAGCCTTTCGTTTTAACCCGAACGGGGAACCGGGGCATAAAATACATCACTTCACTTGGCAAGCTTTTCTCGATGCGCCGGTGTAATGGACTCTCCAGTCAGCCGCCGCTGATTGGAGGAAGCTCGGCCAGCAGCGCGCCCTCTCTTTCCGATTCTTCCTCTTCAACGTCAATATTACGTCATGAAGTTTTCACAACTCTGGACTCAAATTAGAGGAACGGAATGTGCTTCAACCATAGAGGGAAAATATAGTCGAGAGCACGCCTAGCATCCATAAGCTAACCTCCTCTGAAGCCACTACCACTTCGGGCTCGTGTCACAATTCGCATCATGCTCTTGTTTGTTTTCCTTTTTCATGGTGAGCTCATGTGTAAATAAAAGAAAATTCACGAGCGAACGGCTCACGTCCACAGACCAACCTCCTCCGACGCCCCCTCCCCCCTCGTGCTCCAAGCTCTGGTGAAAGTTTCCAGCATGCTCCTGTTTCATTTTTTATGGCTGGGGTGTTATTCTCGATGTGTCCCCCCAAATGAACTGTCCATTTCGGCCGCAGCTCATTGGCTGGAGTTCAGTGACCAGTGCGCTCCCTGTTTCCGGATCATCTTCCGGAACATCTCTTTGATGCCACAAAGCTTTCACAACTCTCGACACTAATGAGAGGGACGAAATGCGCTTCAATGCAACGAACGCAGCCAGACATCCGCTTTTAGGCGTACATCTCGGAGGCTGTGCATAAATTCTCATTGGGTAAGCTATCGAATTAGGTTTAATGCGACCGCCCGTCTAACGCACATGTGAAGGTCTATACGTATTCGCTGCGTTGATCTCAAACATCCGGGACAAATTCATATGCAAATTCAGACTTGACAAGTTCCTGCTTGTGTAAATTTCGTCCACTTTCTTCTTACGCTGGGAATGTGCTGAGAGGTTCGTTCCCAAAACCGCGGTATGATTGAGGGGCGCCGTAGTAGGGGGCTTCGGAAATTTTGACCATCTGGTGTTCTTTAACGTGCACTGACATCGCACAGTTCATGGGCCTCTGCCATTTCGCCTCCATCGAATTGCGACCGCCGCGGCAGGGATCGAAGGGGCGAACTTCGGGTCAGCAGTCGTCGAGCACCCTAACCGCTACACCACCGTGGTGGACGCATCGACGTGGTCAAGAGCAAACATCACGGCCAACCGCTTTTTCGAGTAACTGAATGCGCTCTGCCTAAATGGACTGTGAAAATCTCCTTCAGATGGTCACATCGAGAATAGCTCCCCGGAAGTTGTATATATAATTCTTTCCTCCAGAAGTCTCAAGAGTATTGCCTGACCTCAAAGCTGCGGCGTCCTACAGCCTTAAAGGGAGACGGACCAACTTGCTGGATAGCATATTCGTGGAGTGTCGGGGCTACTACATTGTACATAGATAAATCAAATAGATAAGTAATATATATCGATGGTTTAATGCACTTTTTTTCCTTACTTTTTTTACTCGAGTAAGTCGATAAATAAATAAATAAGTAAAGGCAATGAAACACTTACAATAACCGATAGCTGAGCTAATTGGTAGGTATTCATGTTAAAAAGACCCTGCGTGAAAACACAAGGGTGAAGTCAAGAGAGTGA
Organism: Rhipicephalus appendiculatus; assembly: GCA_030522465.1. Classification (NCBI taxonomy): domain Eukaryota; kingdom Metazoa; phylum Arthropoda; class Arachnida; order Ixodida; family Ixodidae; genus Rhipicephalus; species Rhipicephalus appendiculatus. The sequence continues at coordinate 17,820 of JALIZH010007803.1, forward strand.
CCAGTTATCTCTCACGTTGACCATCACGCGCAACTGACTATTCGGTATCGCCTCTTGCCCGGGAATGCGCACATAAGTGTTTTAAGTGCGGAGCCGTAAGGGCCCGGGCTGTCGTATGCAGTCATCGCATGCTGTCATCGTATGCTGTCGAAGCTTGACGTAACGCAGGAAAAACCACAAATAGTACAGCCATCTGTCGCATATTGAGCGCCTGCTCGCGCCAAGGAGAAGTCTTCTTCCTCTAGTTCTTCGAGCACATTGGTGATGATGTTAAGTGCGGAGCAGTTTAGGGGCCCGGGTTGTCGTATGCTGTCATATGCTGTCGTCGCTTGACATAACGCAGGCAAAGCCAGGTATAAAAATAGAAGAAAAGGAATCAAGCAAAAAATATAGAGAGAAAGAAAGGAAAAAATAGGAATAGAAAGAGCAAGAAAGCAAAATAAATAAATAAAGAGAGGAAGAAATCAGCAAACATTGAGAAAAAACAACAAAAAAAAAGGAAATAGAGAAAAAGAAAGAAAGAGAAGAGGAAAGAAAGGAAAAAAATTACACCATCTCCCGCTAAAGGGAACCATGTGTAGATGTGAAGCAGCGGGCGCTAACGCTTACACTGGCGGGGGCGTTGACGCTGGCGCTCTTCGCAGCGTTGCGCAGGAGAGAAAACTGGGGAAGCGCAAAGCACGCAGTGATGGACCGGTGTTTCCTACTGGAACATGCCAATCGCTGCTAATGGGCAATGAGAGACAGAAGACTCCGACTGGACACAGAGACCCGCAGTCCGCTTTTAGTTAACGCGAACGCTGCGAATTTTTATTGTTCAACAACGCACAGGAGAAATCTCCCACCGGCACCACCTTGCACGTCAAGATCCAGTGCCATATATACGGGGTGGCCAGTGAACGGTTGTGCAGCGCGAGCAGTCGGTTTTAGATGCGAAGCATCTTATGCTCGGGGCTATGTCCGTCCCTCCCGCGTCCCGCGTCCGGCCACTCTCATGAAGTAGGGAAGCACCCATTATGCGAACCAGAACACTGTAGTAATATGAAGGCCGTCAACCCTAACACAGTCATCAGAGTCATGGCCGAGAGCAGAGAGAGGCTGCTTAGCAATGGCTAGGCAGGTGGTGTTTGTCGCCCAGGTTGACCCCATTCCTTGAGTCATGGCCGAGAGCACAGAGAGGCTGCTTAGCAATGGCTAGGCAGGTGGTGTCTGTCGCCCAGGTTGACCACATTCCTTAATCTTGCTTGCATGTGTTTGGAGGGGGCTTAGTCCGTCGCCCCTTCCCGCGTCCCACACCACCACAGCGCATGCGCGTCCCCTCCCCCCTCTCTCTCCTACGCTCATCCCCTTTCTGTCCTCTAGGAATCCTCTACACTACGGAGCGGCCCCCCGCGTCCCACACCCCCCACAGGGCACACGCGTCTGTGTGAACGAAGAGTTGCACAACAATCCCTACAAGACGGAGAAGACGCGTTTTCCAGACGATTGTGGTTACAGTTCGACGTTCCCACAACGGGGAAGCTCGCTCGACTTCGCTCCAACCACGCAATCAGAGAGGCTAAACGCGGCTATAGCACTGCTAAACAGCTGGTCCCTAAACGCACATGCCGGAGACATCGAACGAGATCGCGTCCTAACCAAAGCGGACATCCTGTGTCTCACAGAAACGTGGAACGCCCCAAGACCGACGATCAACGGCTACGAAGCGATCGTGTGTACTGAAGAGGCAAAACTTCCTGCCGGTGGTGTCGCCATATACGTCAAACGCCATCTCCACGCAAAAGCCTTAGATCTACAACCTACCGGCCAAGAAAACAACGGAGAGCACTCGGCCGTTACAATCTACTTTGACAACCACAACATCATAGTCATGACAATGTATCTCGCACCCAACATCTCCAGAGAGAACGTCGAACGTTATACAGCCACACACTCTTCGTACTTTCGGGTGACTTCAACGTGGATATAACGACGAACGACTGGCTCGTCCACCACATGATAGACGTGTACTCGTTGCGCCGCATTTCCGACGACAACCGACAACAATAAGGGGAACGTGCATAGACCTCATCTTAACAAACTTCACAATGAAAACTCTTCAAAAGCAACCCCTGACGCTACACTTCACCGATCACAAGGCCGTCGTCTTCAAAGCGCCCCGTGCACCGACGCAAGGAATCGCACACGTTCCCTAAATAAACACGCAACCACCACATTCTCCGTTTCTCTTATACATTCTCATTTATCCTCTCAATAAAATTCCCGCTCAAGCTAACCATCTCTCCGCTGCTTCGCATCCACACATGGTTCCCTTTAGCGGGAGATGGGGAAGTTTTTTTTCAACCAAGAAATTCGCTAGCAGACGCTGCCTGCGTCGGCGTCGCGAGGCGAGAGAGGGGGGAGCGTAGGAGAGGAGAGAGAGGGGGGGACGCGCATGCGCAGTGGGAGTGTGAACGCCGCGGGCAGGGATGCCTAGAGGAGAGAGGGGGGAGCGTAGGGGAGGAGAGAGAGTTAAACATGATGAGTGGTTTTCAGCGCAAAACGACGAAGACAGAGGAAGACAGATGTGTTCGTGTCCCTCCTTTTCCTCTGTCTTCGTCGTTTTGCGCTGAAAACCACTCATCATGTTTAACGCAATCCAACTTGCCCAAATGTCAGTTCTTCTGGAGGAGAGAGAGGTGGGACGCGCATGCGCAGTGGGAGTGTGGGCGCCGCGGGCAGGGATGCCTAGAGGAGAGAGAGGGGGAGAGGAGGTTTTTATTTTTTGAAAGGGTTTGCGCATGCGCAGTAATGGTGGTCACGTGGCACACCACCACCACCGGATTAAGCTTCGCCATAAGATGCTTCACATCTAAAAACCGAAGAGAAACAAAGAAGGCTGCCCCACTACGCGCTTCCTTCAGGATTGGCACCACTGGTGCAAAGGCGTTAATTTTTTTTTTTCTATCCTTCTTTTTCGCCGCTGTACGATTTTTCAGGAGGCGGCGTTTGCGGTGTCTGGACTACTTTCTTGCGTCAGTGTTTGCACACCCTGTCTTTATAACGGCCCCAGTACAGCCTCTGAACATACAATATTGAGCGCGGTATCCTCCCTTGGCATTACGCCAGAACGGTGATTTACGTGACATTATTAGAGCAAATACTTTCTATTGGTCCATATACGAGAAATATCAGTTGTGAAATGTATCCTACCCTGCTTTGCCATGCATTTGCCCACCCGTTCTTCCTCACCTCGCGTGATTACCATGCGCGATGAACTTATTTTGCACTGTTTCGTGAGTCTCCGATTACGCAAGGCGAAATAACAGAGTGCAGCCAACAAGCTCGAAATTCTGATGGGCTCAACGCTTAGTGCTTCAATTGTACACGTGCTTTATAAAGAAATAAGTGTCGAGGAGATATGGAATGGAACGAATGGAGGAGGAACCGGATTATTTGATTCTTCCAACGGACGGACTCTTTACAGTGAAGACGATGCAGCTCTCCAAAAAATAGGCCAACCCACTTCCACGGTCACTGTATACTTTTTGGTTGCAATAACAATTATATGGACACTCTGTGCAGGTTTTCATTGTCACTGTCATGTTCCGTATGAAGCCCAAATCGGTAACTTTTGTTCGCGCATTGCACGGTGTACCCGCTAGTAAAAGCTCGCGAGCGCTAGCGAGGAACACGGCTGGAGCATAGATGAAACAAGCTGCCCATCTCCATCGTACGTAGGGCGCATGCGATTATATCACACCGCGTGCAAGGCCTGCCATCGGTTGCTCGGATTCTCAACAAGAAAGGAAGCCTTGTCCGTGTTTCGGTGGGCGAAGGAGGATGAAGAGACGTCGGGAGGCTGCGTGGCTCGATATCCGCAGCTGTGAACTTGGACTATAAGGGCGCGGTCTCGAGCGCTGGCGCGCGCGCTATCTCGGCAGGCATCACCAAACGCGTCTCGTATACCCTTCTACGCGCTATCATCTCACCGCGTCGTACTGTGACCACTGATACGACAAACTGCATGAGAACTACTTCTTTCCGGGAACGGCCGTATTCCCATCCACCAGTGTTTTGCAGTTTCGCGAGATCGGATCAAAAAGAGTTAGCTGGCAGCCTTAGTTTGTTATAACATTACATGTTGCTGTCGCATTTGCTGCTTCGCCCTTTCGGGGAAACAACTTTTTTTTTTCAAAATTCAAGAGACAAACTTTTATCCCCACAAACTCTTGAATCATGACTCTACCCCCCCCCCCCCCCTCCTCCACGCGCCGCGCCGCCGCCGATCCGATGAACCCCGCGCCGTTGACGCGCCGCCGCCGGAGGTGGAAACACCGGCGCGCCGCCGCCGGCGATATTGGGTCCGGCGCACAGGTCTAAGTACAAGCAATGCTTTGTATATGTTAATGATGTATTAATGACGCGCGTGCTTTCTTTTCGTTCTCTATTTCTGGTCGCGCTTCTTCACCACAAATATTACAATAATATCGTGCAGTGCAAGGCGTGCATTCATGTATCGGAAGGTTCTGGGGTGTTATCAACGGTTGTAATCAGATCGGGTGCGCTGCACTAATAGTGGTGTACGCTACCCCAAACCATAAAGCAGGAATGTAGGATGATGCATGTTTAAAAAGCTAGCCCGTGGGAGCCCTGGTACTAATGTGACTGATTTTCGACGACCACACACTGTGCTTGCCAACGTTGTAGTTGTACTGTTAGTGTTGCTTGTATTCGGGTGCACATGTTTGCCCAATGAAAGGGTCATTGTCTAAATTGCAGTTTGGTTATTGTATTCTTGGACCAGATCAAAATATATGTAAGTGTAAAATTTTGGGTAACACTTCATTTCTTGCAGGAAAAAAAACGCATAAGAAACGAAGACGGAAATAGAGGGAAGGCACACAGTGTTGTTTGTATTAGAGCTGTGCACGGGCCGAATTTTTGAGCCCGAGCCCGGCCCGGGCCCGCTGATTGCGTCGAAGGCCCGCTCGAGCCCGATCCTTAAGGGCTGAGAGCCTGCCCGGCCCGGCCCGACGTACAAAAACAAAAGCTCGGGCCCGGCCCGGTCCGGCCCGATCTTACGAATACAAGATATATTTTTCCGATAATGTGGCATATTATTCAACATTTCAAAGCAAAACAAAAGCAATCCACTCATGACAGTCACTATATACACAGATTACAAATTGTCGTGTAGATATAACAAGCAATCCAACGATTCGGGCTAGTGAAGTGCGGCGCTCCTGCATCACATATCCAGCCAGACTAACGTTCCGTTCGCTGCTCACTCTGGTAGCAGGCATTGCCAATATCTTTTTCGCAAGCACAGCAAGCTTGAAATATTTAGGCTGCTTGTTCTTCCAGGAGTTTAGTACCCCAGATGCAGGACAGGAGGATGATTCCATCGATAGATGATGAAAAAGCTCGTCTTGTGTGACCGATAAATTGTTGCCGTTGTCGCTCTACTTACTAAATAATTCTAAGCAGTGCTTTTCTGTGGCAGGCTGTTCTCCACAATTTTGTACACTCTCTTCCGAAAGCGAAATAATCCGTCGTAAGTTTGATTCGGGCTTTGCAGCTGGCGCGGTCCGCCCGATAAAAAAAAACAAACAAAAAAAAGTAGCCCGAGCCCGGCCCGGGCCCGAGCTGACAAGAAGTCGGCTTACCCGAGCCCGGCCCGCGGGCCGGGCCGGGCTCGGGCTTTCGGGCTACCCGGAGCCCGTGCACACCTCTAGTTTGTATTGCCTCTATTTATGTTATCCCCCCTTTTTTTTGTTCCAGAAATGATTACGCACCAACTTGCCATTTAACAGGGTTAGGTCAGCGGCAGTGGCGTAGCCAGGGGGTGGCACATGGAGCCCGTGCCCCCCCCCCCCCCCCCCCCAACGAAATTTGATTTATTTGCCATTGCATACAGAGCCCAAAATCACACTTGACCACATCTTCCTGCCTGGACCCCACTTCAATGAAGGAGGGTGCCCCCCCGCCCCCCTTAAAAAAATTTCTGCCTACGCCCCTGGTCAGCAATGCCACCTTTTCTTCACTCTGCGTAAGCCACAATTTCTAAACTCATAAAAAGCAACCGAACGATGAACAGTTAAAAAAAGCGCGTGTGATATAACCGCTACCATTCTGCTGAAGCGAATACAGCTTTTATGCTATTTGGAGCAAACCAACTACACGCGCAAAATGATGTTCGTCAGCAAGGCGTCTGAAAACACGAACGTCACAATGTATAGCGCGTGATATGTTTAGCGATAAGCAGCCATCAGCGGCACGACCGCTGCGAAATGCGAATGAAGCTTTCGTATGGTGCCTGAAAGCTGTATATCCCTCAAGCGCCACTCTCGATTATCGCAACCGCGAAAATCGCCGCGTAGCGCATACAGAGAGAGCTACCAAGGAAGAACAGCGAAGCAGGAAATATGACAGACGTGTGATATAGTAGAGGGAAGCAGCGTGTACCGCTTCTGCAGGCAACGACAGTGACGCGCTCTCAGACGCACGAGTGACGCAAGCAGCACCACCCAACAAGTGGCGTCGCACAACGATAACTCCCTCAACCAAGGGGGACCGACGGCTCCCATTCAGGCGCCAGCGTTTGCACTGACATTGAAATATAGGAGGCGCTGGTATTACTGTAATCTGACTTTCCGTTTACCGGCCACAAGTTCGGCCAAATAAAGTGTTTCGCCTTGAAGACATCGACTGCTCCCTTCGTCAACGTCACGACCACGTGACAATATTATGCAACTTTCATTTTGGGAACGCATGTATGCTTTCCATTTTAACGCGAGAGCGTTAAATGGGCCCTGCGACACTTTTGCGACCGCCTTATTTAGCACCGGAACGCGCATAGTAATGAATGTTGAGACGAATGCAACAAGAATGATGCAAATTGGTGCACGAAAAGTTATCAGTCCTCAAAGTTGAAAACTCGAGCAGACGACGACGAGAAACGTTCCCTTTCGTATTTCACTCTCCCGCTGACGTCAAAGGACGTTTCCAATCGCCGCGCGCGTCTCATAAAGACCTACCGGAAATGTCACCTCATGGTGGCCTTCACACAGTACCTTGCTACTGCTCTTTTTGACGGCGTCGTTACCATGGTTAGGCGCCAGCAGTGAAGTGCAAGGAGCACACTTTGCGAGTTGATGCACTTTTTTCGCTCTCAAGACCAAGCGCCTGTAGCCAAAATTCCCGTCGCTCGTTGCTCGCCGGCAGCCGGTGAAACGATACACCAGCAGCAGTGTGTATCGTATCGAATGTGCACCGTACTCCACGCACGCAGGCGATTACACGGGTGTGGCACTACACTACAATGTACTTTCGACCAAAGGCCAAGCAGCAGATTTTAGGTACGATGAACGATCAGCGAGTGAACACCACGAAGACAACACCGCAAAAGGCACAACACCGGAATGCATTGTCCTCTACCTTCCTCCCCCATTTAGTTGCACAGGACACCTAGTGTTGATTTCGTTGTTCTGAAAATACGTCATTTAGAAACAGAAGTTATTTGTCATTTAGAAACAGAAGTTATTTGTTTCTGAGAATGTATATAAAGGTTTTTTATTGTTTTTAGCATTCACTCGTACCGCCTAGCTACCACCGTATGAATATTGCACGTCACGTGTCGCGTCAAGCCAATAAAAAACGAATGGTCTTTGTCGTCACTGTCACATGATATGACGTCACTTGCTATAACAGAAATAGCCGAGTGTGTCGCCAGAGTCCGAAATCAAGGTAGTTTATCCCGTGAATTAAAATTATAACAGCTTTGATTTCGGCGTTGCGACTTGCGCAACGATATCGGTGCATTGCACAGTACCAGAAGAAGCGATGAAAAAGACATGCTCAAATTGTGTCGCAGGGCCCCTTTAAACAGCTCGTTTCGCAGAAATTCCGGCGTCGGCGTCCGTGTCGTTGGTTCTGAGCAAAATATCATCATGTTGTCCGTGACCGAAAATTGAGAAACGTTCAAATAAAATAAGTAATAAAAAATGCCCCCACCTCCCCGAAGGGAATCGTGAGGAAATGCGAATGCACTTCTTGCGCCGACACCGACTTCTGCCATCGCCTTGAGAGGCGCCCAGCCAGCGAACGGTCGCGAGTGAGGCGCGAGCGGACGGGAGAGTGGGGCGCAGGGAGGAGAGAGAGCGAACGGCGAGAGAAGGAGCGGCGAAGCACTGCACCTACCCTCTCCTACACTCTCTCGCACCACATGCTCCGGTTGCTAGGGGCGAGGATAAGCGCGCGCGGCCGCAGCTGTTGCTATGGGAGAGGGAGTAAGAGCGGAGAGATAACACCTGCCGGCGCGCGGACACCTCCTCAACCTATCCTCCTCCTCCTCCTCCGCGGACGCCGCCGGACAACGCCGCCTGACATAGCCCGACTAAGAAATGCATTCGCATTTAAAATTTCCGGGTCCGAGTGAGGATCGAACCCAGGCCGTCTGCGTGGCAAGCAGGTGTTCTACCACACAGCCATGCCTCTGCTTGGAAGTATCGTGGAAATAACTTCCTCTGCTTGGAAATGCAGTGAAAATAACTTTCATGCTTCGCAAACGCAAGCTTCTTTGATATATGCGTCGTAATATAACATGTAATATCCCAGTCATAATGCGCGGTACAAGCGTACATTGCCATCGGGCGTCAGAACATGTGACTATCTTAACGATTTCGTAGTTTAAAGCCAGCCACCTATTACAAAAGCCACACACCTTACTGCGCGTATTCCCTTAACACCACGTAGTGAGTGCATAGCAAGTATGCATTAAGTGGTTGAAGTACGCACTATAGGGACAGGATATCGCATTCAACTCTTAAAGGCGAAGCTTAAGGGTCCCCCCAATTTTTAGTTTCAGTGGTAGTTCCCCATGCAAGAAGACAAGGAACGAGAGAGTATCCCAACGTGTAATACATGAACTTAAGGTGTAAAACATCCATTGTTATTCAATAGCTGCATTTATTACTTTGGTAGGAAAGGATGACGACTTACCAGAAGTGAAGAAATATGTACCAAAAAAGCCAAAGGCTGCTCCCGAATCTTCGAAATACATTTTGCGAATCATTCTTGCGAACACATTTGTCGAACGTAAACACGCATGTCATAACGATGAGAGATAGGAATACACCAGTCCAGACCTGTAAGGAGGCTGTAGTTGGTTTCCCATTGCTAGGCAAGTAGATGCGGCTCTTAGATCAAAATAGAAAGGAAAGTAAACAATCGCTAAAGAAAAACACTCTTGATCAGTAAGTCGGGCAAAAATATGTACTCTAATCTTCAACCATGAACCACATATTGGCGTCGTATCACTTAATCCCTTCCCTCAATTTAAGCAGACGATAACAAGACGGCTCATGTGGCTCCCGCAAATTTCTTAAATTACATGCACATATGCCATCCCTTCCTATGTACAGTTTCATCGGAAAAAGATTGGCACAAGCGGTCGGTTGCCGAAGTGGCAAGATTGCGACACGCGGCGCTGTTTTTCCCGAGCACGCCGATATCGAGAGTGCCAAGCGCATTCCATTTTCGAAAGCAGGGGTGGCCAGCGGAAAACACTCCAACAAACAGTTTTTTCGGGACAACTGTGTTAAAGATACGGTTGCTCGCAACTCCCGCGACAACAAGAAAAAATCAGGCCATATCCACGAAGTGAATGATGATGATTGGGCGAAGCTCGATCGGTTTCATCCATGGCAGAAATAGAATGTGTGGTCTGGAACGCACTTATGCTTCATGGTCATCAGCGTAATCGTCATCGTTATCACGTGTAGTGGGTTTATTCCACTATACTGGAACGCGATTATACTTCATCGTTATCACGTGTAGTGGGTACATTCCACTATACAATCAATGTCCTGGAATGGCCACGTTAGCCACGTCATCTCCAAACTATCTCAAATAATTGGTGTCCTTTTCCGCTACCAGCCCGTTCTTCCCTCAAGCACAATGATATTGCTATATCATTCGCTTTTCCAGTCTCGGCTTAACTACTGCCATCTTATCTGGGGTAAGTCATCTAAAGAAAACCTTAATAAATTACATATTTCGCAAAAAAAGATGATTAGCATTGTTGCTAATGTTCCTAGATTACAACATACTAAGGAGCTTTTTCACAAATATAAAATACTTCTGGTCAAAAAATTATTCGAATATCGTTTATCTGTAGCCTAGAAGCGCGAAATAACCCTGAACACATCCCTTTTTGCGACAAATTTCTAATTTATCAAAACGCGAACGCACCCACACAACTCGGCAAAGTGATGAATGGCTTGTTCCAACATATAAAAAACAATACGGTTGGCAATTATTAGAAAATGAATTGCCACGACTTCTAAATAATTTACACAGAAAGAACATCGTTTTAGAACACACCACAAAAAAAGCTATTTTTGAACACTTTCTTTCCCAAGATACCTAATTACTACGTAAATACACTGTTTTCTTGTTTGAATAAAACATTGACCTTACGTGGTTACGTTATACTTTGTAACATGTTTACCATGAACTCCAATTATATTGTACCTGATGTTTTATTTTACTGTCTTTCATTTTGTATCCGTGACAGAAATCGCGGAGTTGCACTGTAACATTTTTCGTCTACTGCGTACTGCTGCATTTGTGTTGTTTTAGCTTTGTATTACTATGTACTACTGCTTTCTGTGATGTGTGATATTTTTATGCCCTTTTTCATGCGGCTGCGATACCGCCAAGGTGTTTGTTTGTTGTAGGTGTCCACGGCGTTGTCAAGCTATCGAAAGATAGCTTTTACCGCGGGCTCCTCGGCTATCACGTTTTGTTTTGATGGCGAAATAAATCAATTCAATACTGCGTCATCGCCATCTTTATCACGCGTAGTGAGTACATTCCACTATACTGGAACGCGCTTATACTTCATCGTTATCACGTGTAGTGGGTACATTCCAATATACTGCGTCATCGTCATCTTTATCACGTGGAGTGGGTACATTCCACTACACGTGGCTACCTACCTACCTACCTACTACTACTACTATTACTACTGCTACTACTACTACTACTACTACTACTACTAATACTACTACTACTACTACTACTACTACTACTACTACTACAGATGAGGGACAGACCCACACCCTAAGGAGCTTCGCCCCTAAAAAGATTATGCGCGTAGCCACATCTGCCGATAAGCAATGAACAAGCGTTTCTTTAAGATATGGGCATTCCGATGGGTTTAACAGCAAGATTGGCTGCTTTCCGGCGGCCACCCCTGTTTTGGAAAAATTCATGCAAGATGACAATCACACGTGATGCAATAGTGTCAGCGCTGGCCTCTAGCATTTACTGAAATTTCCGTTCAGTAGAGCAGACTTTAAGAGTGAAAGAAGGCACTTCTGTAGTTATTATGTGCCATCTTGAAGGCACATACCCAAAAGGAAACAGTCTGCTCTTTCAATAGATCCATTCAATTAGCTTATGCGCACTCGACGAGTTGAGCTGCGCTTCCTTCAGCCTGCTCTCCACGAAGAATTCCGGCAGCGCGACAGCGCATTGCCGAAGTGGAATCGCAGAGCCCAGATAGAAAGGAGCGCGTTGTTGAAATCTGTTCCAAGGGGTATGTAAAGTGGTAGCAAATCTACCATAGAAGCCCCTGTATCAAGTAGTTGGCGGCTCGTTGCCACCGTCGCCATCCATGTATCGCAGCACAACTGAACAGCAAGCAAAAAAGATTTTTAAAAATATGACGTCACAACCGGAAGCGGCCGCGACGCCGTGCATTTGCACTACATGGCGCGAAATTGAATTGTTTAAATTGCTGACCTTCTACATGCTTTTGATAACTACGTGATTTTATTGCATCTTTATGGCTCGTCAAATGGCATGTGCGAGAGAAATGGCAAGGCCAACAAAAAAGATTTAGGAAGCAAGTTTGTTCTATTAGCCAAATAGTGTAATTGAAGTATCCATCAAACTACTTTCGGATGAAGAAAGTAACATAGAACGGCTCACGAGCACAATAGCAAAAGAGTTCGAATAGTCCCGTTGCCCAATCGAGGAAAACCACTGGAGCGAGACAGCAGCCCTGAAAGGCTGCTGCTAGGCCTTGTAAAGGCTGCAGCAGCCTTGAAGCAGCCTTGAAAAGCTGCTATCACTTTGGCAACCTTGCAGTTCAGCGTTTCTTCGCTTAGCACACCGCATTCATCGTCGCGAAAGGCGAGTGAGTGAGTGAGTGAGGATATGCCGGCCGTGCGCCAGCGAAAGCAGTCTGCATTCACAAGAGCGGTTATCTGCATATTCTGTGAGCTAGTTCAGCTTTTCTGAAGTATCACACCAGTAAATAACACATGAAAAACTAAATTGCCCATGCACGGTACGCCCGAAACCACCGCACACTTGAGTGATGCCTTGTTGACTTGACGATGCGTCAACTAAACACAGCCCACATAGCAGACTGCCTGCATACGCCCCCCCCATTTATGGCGCTCGACCAAAAAAATGAGGCAAAGAGCTATTTAGCCAAGTGCCAGATGAACCGTAAAGTCAATTTCTGTTTTACTTAGGCATATATAAAATTAAGAATATTCGAAAAAAAAATCCCATTTAGATTCTGGCTTTCCCTATTTGTCCCCTCCTCGCCTAGTCGCGCTCCAATCCTACGGTGTGCGTTCATATCTGTGGAAATGCGTTTTCGACCGCTTTTCGTTCCAAGTTTCGTTCCAAGTTTCACCAGGCGCAGCAAATATTCAAGCTGCTCACAACGAAACAGTCAACTCCTTGAATGACCTCATTCAATCAATTTTGATTAATTAGACAGCTCACTGACCCTTATTTTTACTAAACTGCTCCTCGGATGCCATATATATCTTGCACAACTCATAGACGATTACGTCCTTTTTATATGTGTTTTTATTTTATTGGTGTTTCATGACAATCGACGCAATGCTCAACATTCGGTTGGCTGAGGGTGAATTCCGGTATGCTGCCTGAAAAACATACTGTCTCTGGGTGCTAGTGCCAGAAATCTGAATTGAATAGAGAAAAGAAGGGCCGTGCGAATAGCGACTTTCTGAACAGAATGAAATACGAATCGAACAGTGATTACACAGAATCAAATACAAATAGGAATCGAAGATTATTCGAATAGTTTCCGAATAGTAAGTAGAACTTGCTGATGCGCCAGTTCATAAGTAGTCATAATGAAGTAATAAGGAGCAAGTAAGCACTCACTCACCTCAACAGGAAGACAACCATTGTCAAAACATTCGTAGAGTTCCACAACATTTTATTTTAAGCAAATACTCACGGACATTAGCAAGGAAGGGTTTGCATTACGTTTTAGCAAGAGAGCCGCAGTTATAAAAAACGGAGTTACGCACGCTTACAGCAGCGAGTTCAGCTTTGGAAATATTGCACAACTCTACACCGTATTTACAGAGTGACTACAGCATTCAGAGCGGTACTTTCTCACCAGCTTTTTGAATATAACTGAGGTATAAAAAGTAAACTCTGATGAAGCGAACTTTATATATTCAGTTAGATAATGAATGAAACAGATAGGCCAGCTATCACAGATGGGCCTTCGCAGCTAAAGCACGTAAACGTCGTTGTTGAGTACTCTATCTGCAAGAAAAATTAGTACAACACTTGCGTCGGCTTGCAAACGCATAGAGGGGGAGAATGCGAGAGAGGGTTCCGAGGCATCGTCGAAATCCGGGTTAACAAAACCGCTCACCTCATGCTGATGATAGCGGACTGATGACACTTTCTAAGTTTTGGCGACATCGGAGTTTGAATCAAAGACATCGTCGTGCGCTGACGAAAATAACGTGAGAATTCCTGTAACGCCTGCACTGCATGCTAATTGGTTATTCAGTGATTAAAGCAAAATATTAACCTTCGCTCTTCGTATGGTTCGTTCCTTCGAGGATTCCTAGTTAGCGTTAATTAGGCAAAATAAAATATTGTAATAATATTCGGTATTTGCAATATGCCCCATTCGATCCGTGTGCCCAACAAAATAAAGCAATGTTGGAGTCGTTGCACGTGAAGTTTTCGGGTATTTCCACATCCGACCAGAAAAGCTACAACCGTGGGTCAAAATAGTACGGCTAAAAAATGTAGGTATAAACCTCAATTCTGCATGTTGCTCATCATATAAAGAAATGTAATCACTGACCTCCAAGCTGAAGGACCTTGCAAACGCAAACGGATCAACGTATTTTCCAGGTTTCCATGTGAGCAGAAACATTTCTGTGTAAACGAAAGGCGCCGTAACTTCGCCAATTTCGAGTCGTTCAGCCGTAGGCATCAGTAGCCCCACGAACACGTCGGTATCCTGTGAAGAAGTCGGCCCATCAATAGAAAAATATACAGACTTCCAGAATTGTTTTATCTAATGGGCGTTTTGTACGCCAATGTGTCAAGGTATGTTGAATTATATGCAGAATAACAGCACCCTTCTCTTTGCCTATTTCAATAAAACAGCGGTTACTCTCAAATGTACGTTTCTGCTGAAAATTTACTGCGATCTGTGTATGCAATTAAATTGATAGCGAATTCAACGGAGTAATCAAAAGGTGCTTAAAATAAAGTGGACCGATGGATATTCATTTTGATTGTACGGCCATGTGTTCTGGCTCTGCAATCTGTAGCCAAGAAAGCAAGGTGAAATCGACGATATTTACTGTGTAACCTCGTACGTGTAGCTGGTCTGCTGAAGATGACCCACATACTCCCGATAGTAGCACCGCAAACATGGCCACGCAATGAGGTTAAAACTTGCATTCATTGTCAGCCGGCCTATGGGGACGCAGTTAGTATAGTTCCACCTTGTTGATACGGTTCTCCACGTCGCAGTAACGCTGCCATTTGCAAGTGCGCGGAGTGCCTTGATGGTCGATTAAAGACGGCTAATATAAACTACTAGACACAAATACAGACAGATCCGATCTCTTTCTCCGCTCTCAAATCATTTACCGTGGCAGTAGAGCGAACCACAGCAGACAACCCCATGTTCTCAAAAACACTCCTTACGATTCATAGAACGTCCTGTTCCTCCGCTGCATTAGTGGCTATTCTGACACGTGAAAACATTTTACAGATTACACACCTTTACATTTTTGTATAATGTACAAAACTATGAGGGAACTGATAGACAGAAGAGGTGCGCGATGAGTCCATAGTTATGGTAGCCACCCATAGGCTGAGGATTGGTAGGGTTTAGCTTCCCAACTGTTGCGTGGTGACGTTTCCTTTATTGTGTCTCGTATGGCGGACAATTAACAGATTATACGATGACACTGCACATAGTACTGCTCAGTGACAAGAAAAACATAAAAACATAAAATGGATAAAACGAACGAAGCTTTACTTCGCAGTTTCTTTAAACGACTCGTGATCAACAAGAGTCGTTTAGGCAACACTCATTTAAGATTGAGATGGCCGACAACGCCGAGTGCAACGACTGTGCCGTCGATGAGACTATTGAACACATTTTGTGTTGCTGCCCGACATACGCAAACGAGAGGCTTCACCTCCGCACTGCGCTACATCAACTGGACGGAAGCGTTTTCAGAGTCGAGAAGGTATTGGGACCATGGGGATGCCCATCACAGCTCCGAAAGGCAACGAAAGCGCTGTTGCGGTTTCTCAAGGACACCGGACTGATTCGTTGTTTGTGAAGTCAAACGTGGAACTGTTGCGTCGGCGCAGTGACTTTTCTCTCCTCCTCTGTAACTGTTCTTTTCTCTCCCTCCTCCCCCCCCGTGCAGGGTAGCCTACCGGGCTCAGCCCAGATTAACCTCCCTGCCTTTCTTCTACCCTTATTCTCTCTCTCTTGCGAAAATAATGCTAAGTTATTTATTTCTGTAATGATAGACTTTTTCATAGCCTAGCATAGCGCCACGTAATGTCGCGCTGCGCGTCGCCTGAATATTAGGCAGTATATAAATAGGGTACTCAGAAAAGACATCGTTCTCTGATCAGCTATTTTCGTCACTTAACGTGGGTATCCAAGAGGATAGTGTCTGATGCATGCGCAGTGGTGACAAACTCTAACGCAAAGCCTTGCGTACCTTATTGTAAAACTGCTTGTTGTTGCAGGTAGCCTTGTGTGCAACATAAATATTTTTTCAGGCGAATTTGAGCCTTGCCTCACCAACACAATGAAACTACATCTGAGATACGACCCGCCACGGTAGTCCTTTGGTTATAGACCTCCAGTGCTCACCCGAAGGTTGCGGGATCGCATATTGTCCGTGGCGGCCGTAATTTCGATGGAGGCAATATGCGTGAGGCCCGCGTACGTAGATTTAGGTGCACGTTAAAAAACACTCGAGAGCCAAAATTTTCGGAGAACTGCACTACGAGGTCCCTCATAATCATGTAGTCGCATTTGGAAGTAGAACCAGAACAATTATTATTATTACCCTTCAGATAAGACAGTCACAGTTTCGCTGGAAAGTCGAAGCAATGAATGTGATTGCTACAAAATTAGAATGCTACGCGAAGTTCGGCTTGTATCTACCAACTTTTGCATTTAATCTGGGGTAAGTCAACAAAACGCTGACGTAAGGAAACCCGGCCAACGCAGCGAGCGAATATACATTCATGCAGTCTATCACATCACCGCTAACCAAGCGGCGAGAACCACACGTACAATGGTATGAGCCGTGTTCCGGGAACCGCGCCCCCTTTCTTCACGGTCCGTTCCCTGCCATTGGTCTTTCGCGCGGTGACAGACGGCTGGCGCATTTCCTTTCCCGTTGAGCCGCGATCGCCGGCTGCCCTCGCACAGTATAGCTCCCACGTAGAACATACGATGAGTGGGGTGAAGTTATCGATTTAGACTTTATACGGAAACTCACACCGGCACCTACCACCGACAGTGGTGGCCACGACAAACATGCGACTGGAGCGCACATATAATTACTGCGCAATAAAAAAGCGTACTGAGGGCGTCATTCTGCCACACGACCAAAATCATCATCCATCTCGCGTGCTGTCTTGCGTTCTCGCCGCTAGTCGATGCCTCCCGGTCACGAACGGCGCGACCGGGAGGCGCCGGTGACGCCGATTAGGAAAGTTTACAGGTATACAGGATAGGATAGGATCACGCTTGATAGGAAAGTAGCGAGTGCACAGTTTTCGAGAAATTAAACACAATGAAGTGAGATGATGGTTGTTGTTCTGAGCAGAGACAAACCCGAATAACTCCCACTTGGCTTGGAGTGTAGCCGAACAGCGACACTTACAGGGTCCGGTTACTGTCCAGGGACGGCTACGGAGGTAATAATGCAGAACTTCATCTGTTCGTAGTGTATCACAGAGAAAGCGAAACAAAGAAAGAGGTGACCTTGAGCGATAAATGCAGAGCTACACTTTCTGCGGCCTCCTGGCTAGCTCCTTATGCAAGAAAAAAAAAGGAAGAAAAGAATCCTATAGAAGACTTTTTCCTTCAAAGATAAAGAAAATCCCTAGTTGACCATTTTTGAAGAACCATCCCACGAACCTGTTCTCCTGCGCCGCCGAGCGAGACCAGCTATCGGACGACTGTTCACACTTTTGAGCGTCAACGGCCCCCCGTTTCTTTCGTTGTACTCTCTCTGAAGTTGCGATTCCGGGCAGTTTTTTTTATGACCAACGTCGTACTTGTCCTATCAATACGAAATGCGGCGTCCGGCGTTTACAGCACAAATTTCACCATAATTAAATCACACGGTGCCATGAATGATGTCATCACAAGACATTTTAACATGGACCTAAATGGGTCAAACTTGAGGCAGGGCGACAGTACTTGAGGTGCAGAAAACTGCAGGAGAGCAATCAGCTTCTCATACAAGTGAAGCGTTTGCGTATTATCACCCTGGCGTTGTCTAAAGGGACTACGACTTTTTGTCTCAGTGTGACTATGGCTCAAGGCATTCCAGTATCTCCTGCTGTGGTTGAAGATGGGCAGTTCTTTTTGCGTCAGTGTGCTGCGTGGTTAGGTTGTTTCCCGCTGTGTACTGTGTAGTTAGGCCTAGCGCACGTAGGCCGCTGTACCTCTGCCATGACTTTATTTTTTGCTAAAATAACCCATTCTGATATTGTTACGGGGAGAAATTACACGGTATTATTTACACGGTATGTACAGACACCCAGAGCCAGGCCTACAAGGCAGAGACAGTCCACGCGCGAATCAAGGAACGTCGTCTTCATCTAAGCTGTCTTCCTCTTCAGCTGCGACAGCGCTTCATAGCATCACCCCCGGCGGCGGAGGCACCGACCCGGTGCTCGATTGGTCCGAGTGGAACCGCTTTAATCGCGTGACGTGAACGATATCAGATGATCGCGCTATTGTGGCCTCCAGAGGTTCGACTTCGTACGTGACGTCGGTGACTTGGCGCAAGACTCGGTATGGACCAGAGTATGGAGAAGTTAACTTCTCGCAAAGGCCAACTCGCCGTGATGGTGTCCAAAGAAGGACCATGTCACCAGGATTGAAGAGGATATCACGGTGGCGAGCGTCGTAGACCCGTCGTTGCTTTTCTTGCGAAGTGTTGAGACGAAGGCGGGCAACTTCGCGTGCCTCCGCAGCTCTAGCGATGGCATCACGAGCGTATTCCCATGTCGTATCAAGAACGGGAGGAAGGAGCGTGTCGAAAGGCAGCGTTGGTTCTCGTCCGTACAAGAGAAAAAAATGGAGAGAAACCTGCAGAGTCATGCCGAGACGTGTTGTAGGCAAATGTAACGAACGCCAAAGCTTCATCCCAGTCACGATGATCTGGCGAAACATACATGGCGAGCATGTCTGTAAGCGTTCTGTTGAGCCGCTCTGTTAGTCCGTTGGTCTGCGGGTGATACGCAGTGGTGAACTTGTGTTTTGTAGCGCAAGAGTGCAAGATATCTTGGACCACCTTTGATAGAAAGTATCGACCCCGGTCTGTAATGAGCTGTCGAGGAGCGCCATGGCGAAGTATGACGTCCTCGAGGAGAAAGTCAGCGACGTCAGTTGCACAACTGGTAGGGATAGCCCGTGTGATGGCATACCGAGTGGTGTAGTCGGTGGCAACAGCTATCCACTTGTTTCCACTGATGGACATAGGAAAAGGGCCAAGGAGGTCAAGACCAACCCTGTAAAATGGTTCAGATGGTATCGCTATGGGTTGAAGGCGTCCTGCTGGAAGGGTGGTCGGTGTTTTGCGTTGCTGACACGATTTGCACGAAGCCACGTATCGACGAACGGAGCGGTAAATACCGGGCCAAAAGAAGCGACGTCGAACACGGTCGTAAGTCCTTGAGACGCCCAGATGACCAGCGGTAGGAATGTCGTGCAACTTCGCGAGAACAGTCCGACGCATATGCGTAGGTATGACCAGCAGTAGGTCTGGTCCGTCAGGATGCATGTTATAACGATATAGGATGCCATCTTGGAGCACGAACATACGGAGAGAGGGAGGACTTGAGGGGTCACCCAGCCGGTTAATGATGGCTTTCAAGTGAGGATCACGTCGTTGCTCGTCTCCGATGTTTGTAAACGCTGAAAGTGTTAACACGCATGTAGACAGCGCTTCGTAGCAATATGTTGATCGTTTGATTTTCACACTGACGACATTCGTCTATATAATGTCGGGCGAGAACACTACAGCATGAGTGAGAACAGAACTTCCGTCTGGTGCCTCACTACGCTTTCGTTGTGAAGCCGTAAAGCGCCTTCTCTTACTGTGATAGCAGTTTTGTGTACACTCGAAGCACATTTTTTGTTGTCACCGTCATGT
This sequence comes from Rhipicephalus appendiculatus, assembly GCA_030522465.1. Taxonomy (NCBI): domain Eukaryota; kingdom Metazoa; phylum Arthropoda; class Arachnida; order Ixodida; family Ixodidae; genus Rhipicephalus; species Rhipicephalus appendiculatus. Next base: position 37,547 of record JALIZH010007803.1, read on the forward strand.
CCTGAAGTTCAAATCTTTAAGATCACCCCACGCGTGCTATGTTCGATACGCGTGTGAAATCGCGCGAAAGCTGCCGACGGGCACCGCTCAAGAAGGGATGACATTCACCGGCTGGCTCCGTCAAGCGAAGGAGCGTGAAGCGTTGCCGGTGGTTGGGGGGGAGGGGCCACGTTGCTCGGGCAGGAACTGCGGCATTTAATCAAACGGGTGCGGTCACGCGCGCTATCTCAACAGATATCAGCAGATCGCTCGTACCTTAGCAAGTGCTGTGCTCTGACCGCTTACTTCGCGTAGCAGAACGAAAACGACTTCGCTCGCTGGAGCGACCGCAAGAAAACGTCTGCGTTTTGTACCGTTCTGCAAAACTTCTTTTAGCGTCACAAATGTTCCGTAAGTGCTTGCACGCTCTGGCGAGACAGCCGTACAATGCCCAACACTGATGCAAGCAATTCTGGTTTCGGCGCTGTGCAGGTAGAGCGGAAGGAGTACGCGCAAAGTCTGAACGCCTATGCAAGCACAACTTCCTCACGTTCAGAGGCACGTATCCACTACTGAAAAAGAATGATTGGCCGTGGTATGGACGGTTACAAAATTACGGCTGCCCCCCTCAAGATTATCAGTAACCACGGTTCATTATGCTAGTTGACATATATTAATGATACTTCTTGGCATTTAGCAAGTTGCAGTGTTCAATTGCAAGGGTTTGGTGTGACGACTGTGAACAAGTCTGGAAAACTACATATAGACGCTGGCTGCCTGTCTGGATCACCGATATTGTGAGCTGTTCATCCCGATGAGAAGAAAGAGCATTGCCTTGTCGCCTCGGCACGTCTACTATTGCGCAACAGCATAAAGACCCTGAGTTTCTTGGCCTTATCTATTTCTCAGTCGAACTTATTCACAACGCACCTAAAGTATTTGCGAGAAAATTGTCACCAGTACAAAGAATTCTGACGCAGTAAAGAAAAGAGTAATACTGTTGAAATTCCCTTAAAAGACAAGCACAGAAATTATTGACGAAGGTTGTTGTAATTCCTGTATAGATTTCAGTTACACATCCAGGTTTGCACCCGCCTCGCTGGTCTAGTGATTATGGTGCTCGACTGCTGACCCGAACGTCACGGGGTCCAATCGCTGTCGCGGCGGTCGCATTTTTTGATGGAAGCGAAATTGCTATACGTACGTGTGCTTAGAATTAGGTGCACGTTTAAGAACCCCAGGTGGTCAAAAATACTAGAACCCTCCACTACGGCATCCCTAATAATCATGTTGTTGTTTGAGGACGTTAAAACCCAGCAATTATTATTCCCCTGGTTTTATACGGGCTTAGTAACCGTGCCGCGGAGCATGAAGATGCCGGCTGTGTGTTCTGTAATCTGACTTGAGTACAATTCGAAGCCTGAGATTACGATGCTTTCCGTAAAAATTCAACGTTGTCCCTCGTATCCTGATTGTTGCTATTTGCACCCATCACTATACTCAGAAACTTACGCCACGAGCGATCAGTCCTGTGTAACCGGAGTAACTTCCGTTCACCTTGAATCCCCAGGATGTTTGATTCTGGTTGACAACCAGGATCCTGAAAGAAAACAAACATTGCCGTCATTTCTTACCCTTCAGATTTGCACAAAGATAGTGTTGAATGCTCCTGTCTGCCATTTATTTCTACATTTGTCTTTTGAATAGCACGCACTGAAGAAAACGCTTGCACTCTTTGTGGCTACCAGATCGTAGAAACAATAATCGTCATTTTAGTCACCTCTCTGGCTCGCGCTTTCTTTAAAGCCCTCGGTTAACTAATTTCTTGCGCCAAAGCTACATCAAACTCTTAGCTGGCCTAATGTTCATCACCTGGACAAAAGAGAGGATCAGCATCGATTAAATTAAATGCATGCGACATGTCGCAGAGTGTGTATTTTTAAATTCGTAGCACTTTTAGGGGCCCGGCGTGTCGTCCATCCAATGTCTCATGTCGCATGATAAACGCAGTAGTCAATACAGGTCTAAAACATGGATAACAGTAGAAGCCTAAAACCTATGCATAATAAACTACCAAAGCCTAAATTAATATAAACTTGAGTAATAACGAAGAATAATCGCAATAATTTGACGCAAAATTGCTAAGAACATTTCTAAAAGATCGGGCTCATGCCCGCGCCCCGTAAGAGAAAGCCCCACCGTCTCGGCAAGTGCTCGATTGCCAAGGTAATTGCTGGGCTGCACGTGCTACGCACTTTGATTTCACGGTAGTGGAGCTTCATTAAGCACAAGGTTTCCAATTACACCAAGACGTACACAAGGTCGACATTAGCGCAAGATTTAGCGCGGGATTCATACGCAATGGCTTCACCTGGGCCTGCTCAACAACGACGTCATCGCCGGATTTTTTTTTTCGTTCACGACACGCCTCCGACTTCTACGCTTGGGTACTTAGCATCCTATTATCAGCGAGGATATATGAATTTTCTGATTTCTATTCCCCTGGCTACACAATACAAGTGACGCAACTAGATAGTAGGCGAGTATCAAGTGAGACACCTAATCCAGATGCCATCTTGCGCGCTTGACGTTGAGACGAAAGAACTGATGTCTCTTGTGACGCGTACTTGGGCATCTTAGTGGCGTTTCGCCACTGTTCAGTATTACAGAGTTATAGCTGAGCGGGCCAGCGGCGCCAGCTGGCGAGCGGAGAGGGCAGCGGAGCGCAACACGAAAGGAAGAGTGATAGCTGAGCGACGCCCCTCTTGCTTCAGCGGATTAAAGCCCCTGAAACTACGTAAAGTGGCGACATATGTGGGGAAAAGCGCGCCTTCTCTCTTTTCTCCCTCCTCCGACCTCTCGGAGGCAGACGCCGCGTCGGTATTGGCCAGATGTCGTCACGTGGGACCCCGGGCAGCGTTCATTTGTTTACAGTCGCTCTCCACTACCATGTTTGCTCTCGAAGCGCGGACACGCTGGAGTACAATACGTCTGTTTCACAGGTACGCATTTGTCCATCCGTGCGCGTTGTGCTGTGAAATACTTTTCACCCAAGACTGACATCGCTGTTGAGGACCATGGGCGGCTGTCGCGCCTTTTGATACCAGAACAAGTCTAGTGACGGCCAAAAGCTCTTTAGATACCGACCGTTAAGCGCAACGAGTTGCTAAAAAAGACGTGGTTGCATAGAATCTGAAGTTAGAACTGCAGGCCGACATTTTCTACTCGAATTTGCGACGTAAGTTGCGAGTCTCTCACCATAAGTATACGTCGCCGTAGACATATCGGCAGTTACTTGTGCAGTACATCGCCATCTCTCACTCACGTTTCATAACCGCCTCTGCGGGGTCTGTTTCGTTGTCGACAATACAAGGTTACGTTTTCTCCTCGACGTGATGCGCCGACTGGTTCGAGTTCGCGGTATTGGTTTGTGCTCCTAACATCGTGCACGCCAACGGACGATCGAAAATGGGATTGCGAAACTTCAGAGCTTCGGCGCTGCTGTTTTGAATAAAGAAAACTGGAGTGCGAAAACTTTCATTAAGATTGGTTCTCTCCGTTGGTTTTTGTTGCGTGCAAGTTTATTTCCGAACAAATATCTTTTTCTGGCTCTTTCACGTTCACCGATCAGCAGGTGGACTTGCGATGAGAAGGTAGCTGTGCAAAGCGTGCATGACCTACCGAGTCGTAGGGTGCGTTCATCGTTTAGGAACCTTACGTATACGTGCCATTTCGCGCTACGGTTTACGGGCTATTTCTTGTGAAGGTTTATATCCGCGAGTGGAGCTCGCGCAATGGAATCACTTACGGTGGCACGCTAGTTCATTCATTCGATTGCTCGTTCTTTCGGCGATATAGTTCGTATGTCAGATACGTCCACAAGGCGCACTTGCGGAATATAGTCGGTGCGTCTAAACACTTAACAAAACAACCACAGCTGTTCCAATGTATCAGCTATAAATTACTTACGCCTTCTGGCGCATTATTAAGGCCTTAGATGGTTCCTCAAACGCAAAATTGACCGTCGACGACATCGCCATCCCGCGTCGACAGCGTCAACGTGAACTGTTGCTTCCACTTACAGTCATTGTGAATGCTGTCTGCACATATTGTAGACCCTATGCGGCACTTCACATAGATGTCATGGCCCAACGTTACACTCGTTTAGATAATTTTAGGATGAGTTCGACGGCTGGCGCGAATGCTCTCAGCGCGCTGCCTGACAAGCAAGCGCTTTCTCCGCGAAAGGGCGTCTGCTACGCAGGGGCAAGGCAGCTGGTGGCTCCACGTTCGAAAAGAGAGTGCGAAGGAGAGGAGAACGAGGAGAAACGAGAGCGGAGGAGGAGAGTGTCGCTACTTTACGAAGTTTCAGGGGTTTACAGCGGATCGTAATGCCGCGCCACTTGTTGAACAAGGTTGCATTTACTGTCGATCGAGCAGAGGCTTTGCTGCGTCACCTGCCGAATAAAATTGAAGTCACTGCGAAAAGAATATTGCAAAAGGCATTTTTATTATAGCACAAGAGTTAAGTGGAAACAAATCTTAGTTTTTGTTACATGATTAGGTGTTTGCAGTGATTCGAATGCATGACGGACTGCTCGACGTTCGAAAAAAAAAATAAAAAGGGTCGGCGCTGAAAGGGTGAAGCTGAAGCCAAGCCAAGTAATCGGGTATCTTGATTTTTAGCAGCACGTTGTTGCACTGTCTGCCTTTCACCTGCTACTAGCTGCAATATAGGCTGTCCGTTGCCGTTAGCGCTATGCTACGAAAGCATATTACACGACCCTTTGCTTCTCTCTCAGCTGAAATGGTCGGAGATAGATCTTTTAGTATTCGAGGTGTTAGGCGAGACAAGACGTGATCCACTTTCCTCCCGTGGTTTGCTGAACATCGACGCCACGGACAACGGCATGATCAGAACATGTGTCCGTTTCGAAAAGGAGGACATACGAAAGCTACTGGTCGCCTTGCGCATTCCCGAAATGGTTGTGACCGCTAAGAGAGTGCCAATTTACGGAGACGAAGCGCTTTGCATCACCCTTCGCCGGCTGGCGTATCCAAACCGACTGAAAGACATTGAGGACTTCTTCGGCCGACATAGCTCGACGATATCGCCCTTGACGACGGAGGTCTTGAGATACATCGATGAGAAGTTCTTCCAGCTGTTGGACGATGGAAACAACCGCAGCTGGCTCACCATCGACACGCTGGAGAACTTCGCGAAGGTTAGAAGCAATGAGAGCGGATTGGAAGCTGCATTAGTGCGAGTGGGAGATTGTGGTCTACCAGTTTACTTTCTTTCAGGCCATTTACGCTTAAGGAGCCCCACTTACAAACTGTTGGGGCTTCATTGACGGCACTGCACGTGCTATATGCCGACCCACTAGACAGCAGCAGCTGTACTTTAGTGGGCACAAAAGGTTCCATGCCCTGAAATATTAGGCAATAATGTGCCCGAATGGCATCATTTGCCAATTGGATGGATGTTATCCAGGTAGCAAGCACGATGCTGGTGAGTAAAGGGCTTTTCATATGCCTGGAAGTCACATTTTCGTCCATGTTCTCATAGGACTATCACGTCCACCAAGTATCAAATAAAATAGGATAAAATTGCTGGACGAAAGACTTCACACTATGTATTGAAATAACACGCCTTAAGTTTACTTATGTGTGTACATTGCTGTTTTGTGTATACTTTGGTGTTTCCTTTGTGGGCCTTTCTATTTTCAATTCTATATATAGCTTTATTGCTGAATATAATATTATGCATGTTACCACTATCTTTGAACATCGGCTATAACATTACTTTAGGTTTTCACCACCTGTCGTAGAGTCCTTAATATATTTAGCTACCTTAACCTTAAAACACAAAGCTGTTTGCACTACACTCTTAAAAGTTTCCGTGGAATCAACGAACAAAATCTACGTAATCTTGAAGGATGCCTGACTGTTTATTGAAACATAACAGAAACCGCCCTAAATACGAAAAAACATGTCCCGTTTTTGAGGTACAGAAAGTGTCTCCGTGTTTGAAGAGTTTCCGTGGAATCAACGACCGAAATCTACGTAATCTTGAAGAATGCCTGACTGTTTATTGAAACATAAAAGAAACCGCCCTAAATACGAAAAAAACATACCCCGTTTTTGAGGTACAGAAAGTGTCTCCGTGTTTGATGGACCACTTGCAAAAGTCGTAAAAGTTGGCTTCCCTCTCTAATTAATGTTCTAATTAAGGTATAATTAATGTTCTGGCTTCGCTTTAAGGTATTTTCCAAACGAAGGGCCCTCGTTACCAGGCTACCTTTTAGACAAAGTTCTTTAGTGGAAAGCATGGGAAGCGTGTAGGCATGAATATTCTCCGTGTGCATGGGATCTCTTCTTTAATGGTTTTTTTTAAGTGCGGAGAGCATTATAGAGGCCCGGGCTGTCATCGTATGCTGTAATCGTCTCATGTCGGTTGGCGTCACACAGGCAAAACCATGCATAGCATAGCCATGTATAGTGTGGGTATATGTAGCAAGGGTGTGAGAAAGGGTAGTGAACTTGAGGAGGAGGGATGTGAGGGTGAGGAGGGAGAGGAGGAAGCATACTGTCATCGTATGCTGTGATCTCATGTCGTCGCTTGGCGTCATGCAGACAAACCCATGTAGAGCATATCCATGTGTAGCAAGAGTGCGGGAAAAGAATGTGAGGGTAATGGGGAGTATTGAGAGGGTGAATATGAAGGCAAGGAAGAGCGGAGAGAGTAAAGCACAGAAAAGCCTTGTATGGCGTCACACAGGAAAGAAACCATGCTTGCATAGCCTAATACAGAAAAGGGTGCGGGAAAAGGAAGTGAGGGTGAGAAGGAGAGAAAGAAGAAGGGGGAAGAAAGAGGGTAAGACAAAGCACAGCAACGCATGGCGCCACGCAGGGAAAACCGCGTATAGCATAGCTATGTGTAGTATGGTATAGAGAGGGTAGGAGAAAGGGGAGCGAAGATGAGGAGGATGGGAATGAGAAGAGTAAAGGGTAAAGCATATCGTAGCCAGGATAATATCATGTAGCCGAGTGTTCTATAGTATACCTAGGGGTGGGAAGGGAAAGCGAGGTTGAGGGGGGAAAAGGACGAGGGGGTAGAACACAACCTCACCGTGTATAGTACAGTATAGAAATGGACGAAAAATGGAAGCGAGGGTGAGGATGAGATAAAGGAGGAAGAGAGAGGGTAAAGTACAGCAAAGCCATGTGTGGAATCACAAAGGCAAAAACATGTCAAGCATAGTCATGTATAGTATTGCCGAAAAATGTTGCGGGAAGGGAAGCGAATGTGAGGTGAAAGGAAAAAAGAGGGAGAGTAAAGCATAGAACCGCCATGCGTAGTACAGTACAGTGAGGGGGAAAGAGAAGTGAGTGCGAGGAGGAGTGATGTAAAAGTGAGCAGGAGAGAAAGAAGGAGGGGAGGGTAAAGCATAGCATATCCATGTGTAGTACAGTACAGCGAGGGACAAAGAAAAGTGAGAGGGAAAGCTAGAGAAAGGAGGGGGGTGGTAAAGCATAGCATAGCCATGCAACAATATAGAAACGGGGTGGGAAAGTGAAGTGAGGGTGAGGAGGATAGAAAGGAGGAGGGGGAGGGTAAATAATAGCATAGCCTTGTGTAGTTGATTGAAGAACACTAGGCTTGAGCGAGACCGACATAAGGGTCAAAGCGGACTATACTAATAATAATATAAAAGTGCTACGTCCCAGAACCACGATATTACTGTAGAGACGCCATAGTGGAGGGCTCCGGAAATTTCTACCAGCTGATGTTTGTTAACGTGCCCTAACCTTACAAAGTACATGGGCCTCTACCATTTCGCCTCCATCGAAATGCGACCGCCGCGCCCGGGTCAAACTCGCGACCTTCGGGTCAGCACCCGAGAACTGGCTGCTGACCCAAAGATACCCGGATGATACGAATATTTATCCAATCACATAGAGGGAAACCTCGGTGATACGAATCTCACGGGACCACCAGAAATATTCGTATCATCCGAAATTTGTATCACCAGAAAGCATGGACAAATGAAAGCTGGCGTACGTTTTCATTTATTGTTTTTCATGGCCGCAGCAACGTGAGGAAGATCTCTGAATGATTGTCAGTCAAGTTTTCAGTTGTCGGCAATCATACCAGCACCCGTTAATATACGCCCGTAAGCTCGTATTGAATTAATGAACCAGATGCATTGTGACCCGCGAGTCGGCACTTTAAGGGAGTACTCACTCAAACTCACTCACCACAATTTTTTCAGCCTTCGCACTCACTCACGTTCATACTCACGTCCACTCACACTCATGAGTACTCACTCACGTTCACACTCACCTCCACTCACACTCATGAGTACTCACTCACGTTCACACTCACGTCCACTCACACTCATGAGTACTCACTCATACTCAACTCACCACGTTCAAATGAGTGTGAGTTGAGTGCACTCATGAGTGAGTGTGCCGAGCTCCCTAGGTCGGCACTTTAAGGGAGTACTCACTCAAACTCACTCGCCGCAATTTTTTCAGCCTTCGCACTCACTCACGGTCACACTCACGTCCACTCACACTCATGAGTACTCACTCACGTTCACACTCACGACCACTCACACTAATGAGTTCTCACTCACGTTCACACTCACGTCCACTCACACGCATGAATACTCAGTCATACTCAACTCACCACGTTCAAATGAGTGTGAGTGAGTGTGAGTTGAGTGCACTCATGAGTGAGTGTGCCGAGCTATGCCCGGGGCCGCGACAGCTGTAGCCCCTTCCAAATTTTAGTATGCTTTTTCGAATGACACCGGAGTACTGCGGCGAAACTAACAAAAGAAGCGCTTTGACGTGATAGATCAAGGCCACAAAATTTCAGAACCACGGTCCTTTGTTATGCTCTTGTTATCGCAGAAGTGTTGGGGAGGTTTTTTGGGAGATTTACGGCCGTGTCCGCACAAGTGCGACCTCAACAGTCACCCATGTTAACGTTGTGAGGCCTGACTCCTTCGCCAAGAGCGTCCTCGACTTCTTTCGGTCCCCGTCCACCTTTCATAGGATGTCCGATGCACGAGGTAGACACGTGTTAACACAGCACGAGAGCAGGCCGCGTCGACGCCTTTGACAAAAAAAAAAAAAAAAAAAACAGCATGACGCCACTGCCCTCTGTAATGCCTGGTTCACGGTAGCGGCACGGCGGCTCGCCGTTTGCCGTTTGCCGTTCTCGGGCTGCCGTGCGCGGGCTGTTTCGTTCGCGCACGTCTGCCGCTCTTTGCCGTTCGAAGAATAGGTCCGAGACCCATTTTCGTGCCGTTTTCCGTTTGCTGGAGAACGACGCGGCCAATCAGCAGTGGAGGAGCGGTTGCCATGACTACGGCGCGCCGCGTCGTCTGCTTCTCCCGCGAAGCAGACGGCGCGAAAGGCAGAAAGAGAGGACGCTAAGCGGCTTGCATTACGGTCCGCGTTTCTTGCCTTTATTTGAGGTAGGAAGTTTCAAATGGAAAAATTTCTTGAAACCGTAAGACACTACAGTTCCTTGTATGACAAGAAAACACCCGAGTACAAAGACACAGAGCTTAAAATGAACCGGTGGACCACCATCGGGGTGGAATTCGGCATCAAAGGTAAGGAAGCAAACGTCGTTCTCGCTACGAAAGTGCATGCACGCAGGCTGAGACAATGCAAGTGTTCTTTCTCAGGGCACCAAGCGATGATGAAATTCAGGAACGCGAGGGATCGCTGGAGAAAGAGCGTCGTCGAAAAAGGATGAGCCACACGAAGCGGCGCAGGGGGGCAGCGCGGGGAAGAAAACGAGCCGGCGCCGCAGAAGCAGGGAACACACCAAAATGAGCGCATTCACAGTTAACGCAATGTACTCGGTGTCGTTGAGAGGCATGTTTAGCTTCCAGCTAACAAGGCAGACTTTTGCACGGGAGAAAAACGGTCCGCGTCGATCATGGCGTCGATTCACAGCCCATCTGATGCGCACATCGTGAATTCTCGTCGTCTCACGTTCATGCGAGATTGCGTCGCGTCACGTGATCGTCTCGCCGGCGAAGTTTGCCGTGCACTTTGAACAGCTCTCTCGCGGGCGGCGGCGGCCGACGGTCTACGGCACCGCGCCGTTACGGCAGGCTTGCCGCCACCGTGAACCAGGCATAATCTTACACCGTGCTTCTGGCGATTTGCCGGTGCGGCGCGCATGCCCGGGTTTGCGTTCCCGCGCTCGCACGTGCTCGGCGCGTTTTCCGCGACAGCGCCGACAGCACCTCTTCGTACCTGCGCGGTAGCGTACGTTCGTATCAAACGTCGCGGTGTGAAAATCGATTCACAACAACCGTACTCCATTTTTTGCAGGCCAACGGGCCTTGGCTGGGACGAAAGGAAAATTCGTATTACCCCGAAATTCGTATGAGCTGTGATCGTATCCCCGTCGTTTCACTTATATGCACCGGACCTACCGCACTTCCTCCTAAACTCACCAAGCAACCTTTGCAACTCCATGTTTCTTTTGTAAAAGGTGTTCGTGGTTCTCTGCTCGAGTGATCCTTTCTCATAAAATCTGTATCTCCCACCAGTGGCGTAGCCAGGAGGTGGCACACCGGGCCCTTCCCCCCCCCCCCCCCGTCATTTTTTCCCCATTGCATATAGACATATAGACCGCAAAATGACACCCGACCACATCTGCCTGCCCGGCTCCCACTCTAAGTCAAGAAGGTGCCCCCCCCCCCCTTCCCCCCCCCCCAAAAAAAAAACAATTCTGCCTACGCCCCTATCTCCCGCTACACCGGATTAATACAAAGACAAAACAAAGAGGTGGCTGTTTGGGGGGGGGGGGGGGGGGGGGGGCAATTGACACTTCGCAAAAAGTCTGTACTGGTGTGTTTCTCGTTCTTTCCCATCGCTATTTAGGTTCTTTCCGATAAAATATGTTTTCTGTGCATGTGCGTGTGCGTTCTTGCCGTGTTTCAAAGTCGCTAGACTATAGGCTCACGTCGTGAAGGAAGCGAAGTATTTATGCAAGGGCAAAGCGCTGACGATCGTCACAGCCGGTGAGGTGCAGCGTGTCCTGAAGCGTCGCACAGGGCAGCCGGCAAGGTCAACAAGGTGGCGAAAGAGCAGGATAAAGAAGGGGTGAACAGTGAGAACAAAAAACACAAGGAGGACGGTGCACTCCGCAACTCAGTTCAAATAATGACAGTTTACTACTAGCGCGAGAACACACGGACAAGAAAGAGGACGACACACTGCGCTGATACCCTGCGCGAGTAGTATACTGTCATGAATTTCCAACAAGCCCAAGCCGCTACAAGGGTCCGCTTCATTCAGTTCAAATCACCCGCCGCGCCAACACATAAAACCACCCGCCAATCACCTAAAAGTAAAGACGTGAGTGCGAGACCACACTTAAAAAAGAAAAACAAATAAGAAAGAATAATAAGCTTGCTCCGTGCATGTATAATTATAATGTTTGTTGATATTATGTGTGCTTATGATTGTTATCAATCGTTGACTGGGGATGTGTTCAAATCACGTGCTGTACGTGAGCCAATCACTTCAAACCAAAACCACGTATGCGGAACCGACGTTCAGCACGAAAAAAAAAAAAAAATGTCAGCGGTGCCGCGATAAGTTTGTGCCGCGCTTGTGTATGTGCGGTGTTTATCGATATTATGCGTGGTTATCATCGTTGTTAGTTGTCGACTGGAGATCTATCGCGTGCTGGATGGAACGGGTGTACAGAGGTGTGCCCAGGTTTTGTGTTGGTGTTCTGTGGTGTGTCGTAGTAGCCTCAACGGACTCGTAGCTTTGTCTGCGCGCTCAGTGCTGCGTGATCAGCGTGCTTTCGACGTTTCTTGATTACGCACGTTTGTTGCGTGATTCACTCGAGTGCACCTACTGTGACAGTCCACGGCCCAGTACCTTGTCGGACGACGACGACGGCGACTGTAAAGCACAAGCGTGCGCCTCAGCGGATACGTAGGTGAGTTCAAGCAAGTCGCCAAATTACGTAACTTTGCGATCTTATTGCGTGACGACATTTATGCAGGTAAGGCAGCCCGGGTGGCGTGTTCAGACAGCAGCGATGATGTGCAAGAAAAGGTGTCTGATGGGCAAGTATGAATTGTGCTACAGGTAGTATATTTGCTTTTCTATGATGTTTGTTTTACACTTCCAGAGAGTGGTTGCTGTGTGTTTGTCATTCAAACCTTGTGTTCATCTTGCTCCGCTGTGTTCGCGAGATCATGCCCGCCGCGGTGGTGTAGCGCTTATGGTGCTCGGCTGCTGACGTGAATGTCGCGAGTTCTATCTCGGCCACGGCAGTCGCATTTCTATGAAGGGGAAATGATAGAGGCCCGTGTACTGTGTAATATGTCAGCGCAGAACACCAGATGGTGTAAATTTACGGAGCCCTCCACTACGCCGTGCCTCGTATCGTAGTATTAGCACGTAAAAACCCAATTATTAAATTCGGAGCATTTCTTAACGAACTTCGGTGACTTTGAGCGCATCTATCTATCTAGCCGCCTACGACTTTGTGCTCTCCGGACCGTGTCGTTAATGGGATTTATACAGTGATTCCACTCCTGCGCCAAAGTGCGCCAAATCAGATTTACTGCGCCATCTGGATAATATCAACGGAAATTGCGCCAAACTGCGCCAAAGTCTCGGATTTTTTTTTTATTTTTTATTTTGGGGGGGGTCGTATATCACCAGTAATAGCCACGCCGGCGCCTAAAAACATGTGCAGTGTGTTCTCGGGGCGGCCAAAGTCACAATCACGTACCAAGAATTATTCGCCTGAATAAACAGTAGTCGCGCGTGCGTGCCAAGTAATCCACGATGCTATGCTCGGTGCCGATGCAGCTTCTGTTGTGCAAGTCGGCCTAAAGGCAAAACACGTTCTCCGCAGAGGCTCGTGGCGTTTTGGCCAATCGGTAGCGTGTAAATGTGGCGGCGATTCATCGGTGGACGTCGTCCGTTCCAGAAACGCTGCTGATAGCTCGTTTCAAGAGTCGTACTGCACCTAATTAAACCAATTTTCACTAATAACTACACGCGTGCCGCCAGAATGTTTGTCACGTCTAGTTCTGGACATCGCGGAATGAAATCTGGGAACACCATAGGAATAGATACAATGTTACACCTCCGCCACTCGCTTTCCAGGATCAATAGCTGATGGTTAAAAAAAATTATAAAATCACGGTATCGCATTCACATATTAAAAGAACTCGTTGTTGGGCTAGTTGGTTGCTGATTTCCAAAAAATAATTAGAGGGCAAACACACGGCACATTCACACATGCCCACACACTGCGTGTTTGGTGCCTGGGTGTGTGCGTGTGTGAATGTGCCGTGTTTGCCCTCTAATTATTTTTTAAAAATCGCATCCATCGCTTCGTTCTGGCGGGTGGGAGGTGGGAGGTTACGCTATACCAAAATTGGTATAGCGTAACATGACTGTATGATGAACGTAAATGACTAGTCATATCATTAAAATCATGTCTTGCTTGTCATGAACGGCATGGTTTACATGCCGTGGCCGTTGTGCTCTAGCGGCCGTTTCGTCAACATATCTACCAAAATTAGTATGTCAAAACATTTCTGCATGACTAACATAAATGAGAGGTAGTAATAATAAAATCATGACCTGCATGTCATGTATAGCATGACATATGTGACATGGTCATGGTGCATTTGCGGCTGTTTTGCCAGCTTGACGTGTACCAAACTTGGCATTTGGTGATGTGACTGTACAACCAACATTAATTACAGGTGATAACGTGACAATCATGATATGCATTTCCGGTACAGAATTATTTTCATGGCACGCATATGATGCGCTTACGTCCAGTTCGCTAGCTTGATATACAACAAAATTCCTATGGCACGACACGACTGTATAACGAACATAAATGACATGGTAAATTGAAAATCATTACATCCATGTCATGTAATGATTTACATGACACGCTCATGGTGTGCTCACTGCTGTTTTGCTAGCTTTTTATTCAGCAAAATTGACATTGCGTAACGTTACTGTATGACAAACTTAAATGACAAGTGGTGATATGAAATAACGACATTGATGTCATGTAAAGCATGACCTCCATGACGTGCTCATGGGGTGCTCATGGTTACCTAGTTCCCTAGCTTGATATACACCGAATTCAGTGTTGTGCTACGTGACTTTATGAGAAACACGAATGACAGATGGTAAGATGAAAATCATGACATCCATGTCATGTACAACATGATTTACATGCCACGCTCATGGTGCGCTCACAGCCGTGTCGCAAGCGTGATATGCACCAAAATTGGTATTGCGTGACAGGTCTGTGTGTTAGAAAATTGTAGGTTAGCGTTGCCATTTCAAAGAAGGCCTTTTCCATATATCGTATTGTTGACGATGGGACGTGTTTACTTACAGAATGGCCCACCTATCCAGCTGCCGAGCAGCATGCCTACTGGCCGAACATCCTGAGTGACCCACCCGTGTCTGTGCGCAGCTTGAGCTGCCACTACGCATCAGCCTCAGTCACCATCTGTACTGTCCTGGCCACGGCTTTCATCTCCACCACGGGGAAACTAGCCGATGCGGCTGACGGAGGTGAGGTCGCTGAACGTACCGCTTTTCACAAAAGTATACCCCGCGCCTCCACCATAATTGTGGCAATGGAACGCATTTATTTACAGAATGTAGAATGAATGCAGAGGTACAGCTTGGAGCTAACAGCAGTTCACCGAGCTGCTCGCAAACAAGTGCTGTTCGGTTCTCATATTCTTCACCTACTCTCCGACAGCATGTTTCACTATGTTTGTCATTTCTATAAGAGATTTGATGTCAGATTTAGAAAAACATATCGACACTGATGTGTAGATAATTTTACATAAGACGCAACAGCAATGCCACCAGAGGCTGTTAAACGAATAAAAAAAATTGTATATGGCGACGTGAATTAACTAGGTCATGTAATGTCGAATGCACAAACCAAACTTCTCATGCACATGCATTGCACTGTAGCACTGTTTGTTTAGTTGTTAAAGATGCAAAACAACAGCCCAATATGGAGGCACCAAAACTCATCATAATATAGCTTATAGAATGACCGAAATCGAAGCGCCGATAGTGAAGTATCGTTTTATTTTAAGGTTATGTTTAAGCATAAGTTGACTGCGTGGGGTACCTTAAGAAAAAATGCTTTGTCTAGTCTGGCTATGTAGCTCACAGACATATTTATTAACTTATTAAATAAATCAAAGAAAACATGGTGCGAGGACAGTCGTATGAAAGCTGGGCTGCTGGCTAGAGATACATGGGCCGTATGTTTAAGACCTTTGATTTAGTTGGGCAGGAAACTTGAGGGAAGGCAATAAATTTCTGTGAATCATTTAGTGTGCCAGCAGTAACAGTAAGTGTGCATGTACAACTGCAAGCTTAATTGGAAGTAGTAAAGCATGTATATATAAATTATTGGCAGACGTGTGTGTCAGTTCAGTTAAATTTATTAAGCTACTGCATGCTGTGCTTCATGCTGTATTTGCCTGGGAAAAAATGGTGTCAATTATTAGCCCTGCCATTACATCT
Organism: Rhipicephalus appendiculatus; assembly: GCA_030522465.1. NCBI lineage: Eukaryota > Metazoa > Arthropoda > Arachnida > Ixodida > Ixodidae > Rhipicephalus > Rhipicephalus appendiculatus. Next base: position 53,123 of record JALIZH010007803.1, read on the forward strand.
CTTTGATGAACCAAACATGTTATCTCAAATATCAATTCTTTTAATAGTGAAGTAGCGCTATTGCAGAAGCTTCTTGTCATAAACGGTTCAGGCTGTGCTATTCTATCAGTAACATTACGTGATTGTGGGGTACCGTAGTTTTTGCTTTCATTTGTGTTTTGCTAAGGGAGCATGAAGCCAAAAGGGGGGGTCTTATTTGCAGTATTCACAACCAAGATGTATCATTCAATGACAGTGGCGATAGTGCTGCATTAGTTAACGCAGTTAACACAGTTAATAATTGGAGAATGTGATTTTTGATATATCTACATGTTTTCTCGTCACAGAATTCTGAAGAATGCGATTATGATTTTGTGGCGTGCCAAGCACTGAGAATGAACAGACGACACAAGGGGAATAAAAGAAGGGCTCGTTTTCCTTGTTAGGCACAACGTACTGAAGCAAACTGTTAATGAAGCCAAGGTAGGGGCGAATATCTTAGTTTTAGTTGTAGTGGGGTATTATGACAAATTCAAAGAAATTAAAGTTAATGAAAGAGACTTGCTGCTGCCAGAGACTGGATCTGCAACCTTTGGATAGTGCATGTAATGCTGAACCAGTGGGGCTGCGACAGTGGTAGTTGTCCCATCTTTCCCCTTAAGCACCTCATGTGTGTAATCCCAGCAGTGCATGCTAGTGCCACTTGTGGCCATTGGCAACTGGCCAATGAACCCTCGTATACTACCTGAAGCCTCAAGTCTGCCGTGACAGCACCCTAGCTATGAAAGGACGAAATAAGTGAGGTGAATTAAGGGCTCATTGAATTGAAGACACTTGTAGTGAACAGGACGAAGCCTGCATATCAAATGACTTTAATGCAAGAATGTTGGTTTTTTGAAGAGTTTAAAACTGGGCATGTTGGCAAAACATACCCAAGATTTAAAACCGTGCAAGAGCAGCAGAGGTCACAGAAAAAATAACATAGTGCTCAATCTTTCTTGTACCCTCTGGTGTTCTTACACTTCTATTAAATCTTGAGCTATCTTGAAATCTTCACATTCATGATGAAATACAATAAGGTTGGCATGTTACGATCCACTGTGCACAGAGACCACACTTTGATTTATGTAATAATGTGATGTGAGTGCTGATTGAGTTTTCTGTGCAAATTACTTATTTGGCAAGCTGCATTTTTCATCCTTTTTTCAGTACCCTAGTGTGGGAAAGCTTGACATAAAATTCATAACTGCATTTGTCTGCAGAATTGGTTACTCCACTCATAGTTGCTCTAAATGCATCCTGAACTGATCATTCAAGGTCAAATTTTGGTATATCAACAGAGATCTGTGTTTAGCTATCATGTTTGGTATGTACTACTTCTGTACTGTAAGGCCTCTCTTGTGCAGAAGTTGATGGAATGTTTATTATGCATGTACCCAGTGTAGACGACGGACTGTTCAAAGGATTGAAGCGATGGAGAGCTTGCTGTGAAAGATGGGAGCATTCTTCCATAGGCCTGCACAAGTCCATATTAAGCGGTAGGTATTTGTTTCTTGGTCTGCAAATGGGCAGTTCAGATATTATGACCTATTGTGAAATGAAGTCGTGAAAAGTAGCTGGGCTTGTTAGTGCATAATGTGAGTAAAATAGTGCACACTTAGTGACAGAGTAAACATCATGACGCAAGCACTATCAACTAATGTTTATTTGGAACAGCAGAGAAATATGTGAGGTGAGTGCACGTGTCACACCGCATCACTGCAAACAATCTGAAATCGGCACTAAGGAATGTAACTAGAAGCGAAAGTTGGGCTAGTTGGCGCTGTTTTTAAATCCCAAGAAAGAAAAAAATAAGGAATGTAAGTTGCTTTTCAGACAAACTAACAGATGACGTGCTAACATACCCCTTGCCTAACCTCTCAATCATTTCGGCTCCTGTTGTCTCAAGGTCTGCGCTTTCTTTACTCTTCAGATTCCCGTCAACTTCATCAAATTCAGGCTGACATCCTCACGTGCTATAGTGCATAGCCAGAAGACCCTAGTTTGCAACAGTCTTCTTTCATCTTGTGGAATGGCTAATGTAGAACATTTCACTACACAGTGTGATCCAATACACAGCATGATCAATACATCTAACAAACGTAGATGTATGTTTCTTTGAGCATGTCACCAGCCACTCCGTCCCAGGCTCACTACTATTGCAAAGTCTGAAAAATTTTTGAGGGGCACTAAACAAAACAGGTACGTCAACGTGACCAGCAATCTCTCAGATTATGCACAACATCATGCATATAAGGCGCTACAACAATGCTCTCGATAGTGCGGGAAGATAATTTGTGAAATAAACTTTCGACCACTGCTACCTGTAGATTACTCAGATAACCAGCTTCCAGCAAGTGACATCCTCGAAAACAGAAACAAACGCGGTTTTTGCAGGCACATGATCCCCCGTGACAGCGGCCCCTTTTTAGTTTTGGTATGTTTTACTGCATAGCATCATTTAGTTGTAGCAGAGCCAATTTAGGTACATCTCCTCTTGTTTGTGAGATGGTTGTAAAGCTTTGGTTGCAGTTTTATACGACATGCATGCAAGCATGCTTTTCCCAGGCTTGCATAATGGAAGAGAAAACATGCTTAATTGTCGCTGCAGACCGCACAAATTATTGACAAGCAGTTGAAATCAAATAGGTGTGGCACTTTAGTTTGACCGTTCTTTGCCATGGAGAAAGAAAAGGCACCTATTCCACACTGCATGCTGTGTTAATTTAGGACCCCTCGCCTTACTCTCACTGCAAGGGCTCCCTCAACTTTTAATAGCCCACAACGTCACCAAAATCCATGGCTGAGAACCTGTGCACTAGGCTTTTATCTAATATTTATGTTCATTGAATGGAATGCTATTCCACGCTTGCAAAAGCAAGGCGTATGTAATGATTTTTCCATTGCTCCCATTCATAGTGATTTATTCTTAGGCAAACTTGACAGTGGACAGTCTTACTCATACTACCGTTTTAAAGGCCATCGTATTTGTGGGTGCCTGTCTGTTTTTCATTAACAATCACTCGAACTCTCTTGAGACGAGTGCTTGTAGCATTTTTTTACTACGTGAGTGCCCGGTGTTTCTGGATTTAACATTTGGGCTTCTTGTTGAGGGATAATTAAGATTTCTCGAGATAATGTTTCATTGTAGCCGTCACTGCACCTGCTGTTGTTATAAACCTTGAGCGAACAATCCTTTGATGCTGTTCCTTTCATCGCATTCCAGGCTGGTAGACAGGAGCATTGCTAACATGACCTTCCATAATGCTATGTTGAAAATCTGTCTGCTTTTGACTGTTCAGGCACTTGGGAATAAGGCAACTTGATTGCTGGAAGCTGATTATTTAAGTAAGCTACAGGTAACAGTGGCAAGAAGTTTACTTCACAAATCATCCTATCAGTGTGCCCGCACTGTCAAGTGCACTGACAGGAGACTTAATGTTGTGGCTTACATGCACGAGATTGCTCTTAATCTCATGAAAATTCTTGGTCACATTGATGTATCTATTCTGTTAAGAGCCCTTCGAGAACTTTTCAGCCTTTGCAAAATTAGTGTGCTTGGGAAGGAGCCGTCGGTGACGTGCTTTGAAAGTAACATAGATCTAAGTTTGTTTCATGTGCATACCATTCAGTTTATCTGATTTCGCTGAATTGTAGAATGTTCAAAAGTGGCCACTCTACTAGGTGTCTTAATGATCATTTAAGAGAGCATTGTGGCAATGAAGAAAAACGCAGACGGTCCTATAGCCATGTTATTTGGCTCGTGTGAATGTCAGCATGAATTTGATGAATTTGACGTGATTGTCGAAAATGAAAAGTTATTCCTGAGGTAACTCAAGCCGAAATGATCGAGTGGTTGGGCACACGGTGTGTTAGCACACCTTCTGTTAGTTTGCCCAAAAAGCCACTTGCATTCCTTTGTGCCAATTTCAGATGGTTTGCAGTCATGCCTCTGTGACATGCACACTCACCTCACCCATTTCTGTACATATGTCTTTGTCTGCTGTTTCCAATAAAGATTTGTTATAGTTAGCACTGGTGCCCTGTTGCTTTCTCCATTCCTGTCAAAATGTGCGCTATTTTGCTCACCCAGCTGACAAACCTATTGCACCCATTTAGTGAAGAACTCCAAGACAGGAAACAGTATGTAACAGCAAGGGCATGTCATATTGTTCAAACACACAGCGTTGCAACTTGCCTGCAGCCTAGTCTGCACCTTAACAGCTCTTGCAAAGAGTTTCTGGGTGTTTTGTCACGTCGTCTGCATACTAAGCAACCAAGCTCAAAGTTGCCATGAACAGAAAAGAAAGCCGCGTCATTCCACGCCAAACATCCCAGCCATTTCGGCGACCATCTCCAATGTATTCGAAAAAAATTGTGCTGATTTGCTGCACTGAAAACAGTGAACTGCTGTAATATTTCGCAGAGAAAAAAATTTTTGGTCACGTGGGTGCCTTCCGAATTTCGCAGAATGTCGTCTGGGTGTTGCTTGTGAGAAAATTTATTCTAAGAGTTTAATTTCTTGTTTCTACATGAAATTTGGTTTACATATTTAGCAAAAGTGTTTCTGTAAGGTATGTGAAGCTCAATAATATTCGCGGAATTTTTCTGCTATACACGCCTCCAGGAATTTAGCCAAAATGTTCCATGTTTACATTTTTTTTAATTGCACTATTGTGCCATGTATGAATAACTGAGTAATGTATAATTACTCCACAGAAGGTACATTTTGCGCAAAAAATATTTTCAGACCCCTCAAGTTTCTAAACATTGCGTGAAAAAATCACGAATTTTTAGAAAATCGTAATTTTTGTCCACATTCAGACGCAATTTGCAACCTGTGGTGCTCCAATTAAAAATCAACTTTATACCTCAATCGAAAGCAAATGAATAGTTCTTCTCATATGGCAAGTTTTATCATTGCAATTTTTGTTTTAAGGAAGAAAATAATTTTTGAAATTTCCCCATTGACGACACAGGGAGCTTCAACCAGGAAGCTGTACGTATCAACGTTTTTAGAACCATTCAGTTTTGCAGCTCCGCTGGCGAGCCGGCATACGCGGGCGACGCGTGAACTTGCGGCGCTGCTGTTCCATTTTGCTTCGCTTGCCATGGCTATACCATGGCCACCGGGATCGGCTACGGCAACGCAGCGTTGCTCCCAATGGCGCGTTGCCGAAGCTCATCGCGGAGGCGACGCACCTGCCGGCGCGAGCTAGGACGCGCACTGAGTAGGCGCTTGAGACGCGTTGCGCGTTTCTCACGACGCGTGAGCTCACGCCTCACTTGAACAGCTAAATAGCGCAACTTCAGGGACAAAAAACAAGAGAGTGCGACACACACAAGCGCTGACTCCGAACTGATCGATGCAATGTTCAACACATGTTAGAATATCTTTCTGGGGGGATCGAATAATATAGGTCTTTGATGTCCACTGAAAAACTTGACATTTTAGCCCTGTGATTCTGCTGCAAATAAGTGACCACTGCCTCTGAGTTTTTGGTGTGGAACGGGTCATCAAGATTAAACAACTTGAGCTTAGTCTGCAAAAAGCTTGCGACAGACTTCTGCCAACAGTCACTTTCAGATACCATAACCCTTAACGGAAGACCAGGTTTATGCGTTTTCGCTGAGAAAAACATTTCAAGGCACATCTTATCACTTTTCTCAATAGACCGCACGAGAGAATCCAAGTGAAGTTTCTGGCACAACTTCTTTGCTTTGGCTTTACACTGCCTTAATGATACATCCTTGCATTGACGAAACACCGAGTCCACTGCTTCCTTAGCCTTCTGCTCAAAAATACAGTTCAGAAACACTGTAAACCCACCTTCTTTGTCGGAGGGTAGAAGGCACCTTTAGGTATGGAGCTACCTTCTCGACAGGTACCGTTGGCATTGCCGACTTGTAACGACGATGCATGTCAACGCCCTCCGAGACACATCTGGCTTTGTCCTCGGACGCGAGGTTCGCCACTTGTCTCACAAGAGAAAGGAACTCTGGCGGCGTTGACGTGCTTCGTCGTTACAAGTCGGCAATGCCAACGGTACCTGTCAAGAAGGTAGCTTCATACTTAAAGGATCAAGATATGTGCCTTCTACCCTCCGACAAAGAAGGTGGGTTTACAGTGTTTCTGAACTGTATTTTTGAGCAGAAGGCTAAAGAAACAGTGGACTCGGTGTTCCGTCAATGCAAGGATGTATCATTAAGGCAGTGTAAACCCAAAGCAAAGAAGTTGTGCCAGAAACTTCACTTGGATTCTCTCGTGCGGTCTATTGAGAAAAGTGATAAGATGTGCCTCGCAATGTTTTTCTCAGCGAAAACGCATAAACCTGGTCTTCCGTTAAGGGTTATTGTATCTGAAAGTGACTGTTGGCAGAAGTCTGTCGCAAGCTTTTTGCAGACCAAGCTCAAGTTGTTTAATATTGATGACCCGTGACACACCAAAAACTCAGAGGCAGTGGTCACTTATTTGCAGCAGAATCACAGGGCTAAAGTGTCAGGTTTTTCAGTGGACATCAAAGATCTATATTATTCGATCCCCCCAGAAAGATATTCTAACATGTGTTGAACATAGCATCAATCAGTTCGGAGTCAGCGCTTGTGTGTGTCGCACTCTCTTGTCTTTTGTCCCTGAAGTTGTGCTATTTAGCTGTTCAAATGAAGTACCAACTAGCCCAAACACGCACCTTATCACGCCTCACGACGCGCGAGGCATGATGCAAGATGGAACTGCAGCGCCGCTAGTTCTTGCGTCGGCCGTCGCATCCATTTCGGAGAGCAAGCGTCTATGGGGAGCTGCGAAACTGGCCTGGTTCTAGAAACGTTGGTACGTATGACCAAATGAGAAGCTAGCCGTCAATGGGAAACTTCAAAAATTATTTTCTTCCTTAAAACAAAAATTGGTAATGATAGAACTTGCCACATAAGAATAACTGTTCATTTCCTTTCGATTGAGGTATAAAGCTGATTTTTGATTGGAGCACCACGTGTTTCAAATTGCATCACAATATGGACAAAAATGACGATTTTCTGAAATTTGTGACTTTTTGCCTAAAAATTGGAAACTTCAGGGGCCTGAAAATATTTTTTTGCGCAAAATATACCTTTTGTAGACTAAGTTTTCATGGCTCAGATATTCATACAAGGCGTAATATTGCAATGAAAAATATGCAAACATAGAACATTTTGGCTAAATTCTTGGAGGCGTGTATGGCAGAAAACAAGCACTAATAATATTCAGCTTCAAACACCTTACACAAACGCTTTTTCTTAATGTGTGAACCAAATTTGGTGTAAAAACAACAAACGACACTCTTAGAATAAATTTTCTCACAAACAACGCCCAGACAACATTCTGTGAAATTCGGAAGGCACCCACGTGACCAAAATATTTTTTCTCACTGTAATATTCCAGCAATTCAATGTTATCAATGCAGCAAATCAGCATGACTTTTTTCGAATACATTTGAGATGGTCGCCAAAATGGCTGGGACGTTTGGCGTGGAATGACCCAGCCATGAGCGAGAATAAGTAGGACATGTAGTTTATTTTGTTAGTGGTCATTTTGATCTAGTGCTTGGTTCTATACAAGGTATACCTAACTGAACATGACAATGAAACTATCGCTTTGGAAGCTAGACAGCATGTCAGTGTGAGTGTCACAGAATGCAAAATGCTCTTGGGAGGTTGTGTAGCTAGCTTTGCTGCATACTGCAACAGTACTTGGAATAAGTCAGTGCATTGCAAAGCCAAGTCCTCATCAATAAAAACAGGAGCCTCTGCAACATTGATTCCATTGTCAGGCATTGAGTTTCTCGAGCCTGACGAGCAGGGGCGTGCATGGCTTATGAACTCCGAATGGAATGTGTTATGTTTAATAATGTGCTACACAGTATGCTGCAAGAGAAAGTTGGGTAGCATCGACATGCTTGCCTTGAGCTTATGATGCCGTCTATGACACTCTCTCATCGTGCATTTTGAGTTAACTTGTGAAAACATCAGTGAAGGTCGATTCGCAACGCTGTCCTTGGCATGTCGTGGGAGCGGAAACCATGTGCACTTAGCAATGGCTCATTGCTTATGTTTTGACTTGCTTATTTCATGTTACATGTGCCTTGTCTTGTGCAGAAAGGTTAAATGTCACAGAATGTGTTTTTTTCTCCTCTTTAACCCTTTTAATTTGGCCCTTTTGATAATAACTAACACTCCTTCTAAGCCAGTCTCTGTTTGAATCTGTTCATGGCCATTGCACGTGGCCAACAGTTAGTGTGCAAAATCGTATTTTCACTTTTACGTTGCTTTCAAGCTTTCAAGATCACCCTTTGCTGGAGCAGTTACTTATGTCTGATCTCAGTATGATAATCAAGCATTTCAGCTGAACTTAATGTCTCGTCTCCCCTTGGTGTCTCTTTAATGTCACCTGCACAGAAGTCATTTGGATTTTATTTATGTGGACATTACATTTCACTTGTACAGGGGTTTTAGGGCCCTTTCCTTTTATGAGTTTGGGCATGCTGCGGATGCATCAAAATTTAAATCCTTCTGCTGTGTGGCTCGTTTGTTTTTACAAGGTAGATGCAAAATTCAATTTTGGCAAAAATTGCTTTCTTTCTTTTGGTTCAAGTGTTTTGATCTTTTTTGTTTCTTCTCTTTTCAGATGAGCCATGGTGCGAAGAGTTTTATTAGTATGGTTTGGAGGAATAAACCTCATCGTTGTGCGTTCAGAGCAGCGGGATGTTCACTATTTACTTGGCAAGAAGTAGTATGTATACGTGCTTCCCACCACACCTATATACTGTTTCACACTTTGTAGGAAGCACAGTGAATGCTACAACCTTTGCAGAAAAATCTGTGTGCCAACTAGTTCATTTTGTTGCTTTACAGTCACCATTGTGCTCAACTTGACACCACACTGTACACAAAAAGCTGTAATAATAGGTGTGTGATGAAGAAGGTTATGGTGCTTTACATGCAGCTACCACAATGGTTATTGACTGATGCCAGCGGAAGCTTCTACCTTGCTGCGAAAAAGTTGTTAGACATCACGCAATGATGGCGATGGAAATTTCCACTGGATGTTAACACAATAGTTGTGAAAAGACATGCATGTACACATTGCCCCTGGTGGACTAGAAAGAAAAATAATGGGTGCCAACCAAAAAGGTGTTGTCAAGAATAAAATGACGTCTCGGCTTCCACATGGAAGCCTTGTTCACCCAAAACGTCATTTTATTTTTGACAACCTTTTGGTTGGTGCCCATTATTTTTCTTTCTACATTGCCATTACATCCCGACAAGACGAGATTTCGTCAAATGCTCAAATTTACACATTGCCCCTGTTGAAACGTTTTTATATTTGGTCGGCCAATTCATTTATTGAGCTGAACAGGAATATATCTTTGAATTGCCAGACTCTTTGTAATTGGCATCCAACAGTGTTTTCACCAGTTTCATCCTGATATTTTGTCAGACCCACGACTTCATGAAGTGAAACCACATACAATTTTTGTATGTGGTGCCAGAAAACTTCAGTGAAAATAACAGACCAAATATAACGACACTTGTAGCCTCACATACGTTTTAACGGGGGGAAATGTGTACACGCATGTCCTTTCTCATGACTGTTGTGTTAAACATCCAGTGTAAATTTTAGTCACCATCACTGCATAATGCATTTGTCCTCTTTCTAACAACTTCACCGCAAGTAGCAGCTGCCGCTGGCATCAGTACATAACCAAGCGGTAGCTGCGTGTAAAGCACCGTAACTTCCTTCCCCATGCAGCACTGATTATTAGAACTTTTTAGGTACAGTGTAGCGTCAAGGGGTGCACATTTGTCACTGTAAAGCTACAAAATGCACTATTTGGCACATACCATATTCCTCATTACATACAAAATTCTTAGGAGACGTTACATACAACATCTTCAAAGAGACATGTAACACAGTGTAAAATAGCACAAAAACACACGGACACAAGCGAGACAACACAAGCGCTACAATAGCGCCTGTGTCGTCATCGCGCTTGTGTCCTTGTTCTTGCGCTACTTTACAATGCATTACGAACTAGCTCTGATTTCCGTATTACGTAACACATTCCTAAGGTGTCATTACGTATAACATTTCTAGGAGACATTACGTACGCCATTCCAAAGGTGGCGTTACGTACAACATTTCTAGGAGACAATACGTATGACATTCCGACGGAGGCCTTACGTACAACATTTTTAGGAGACAATACGTATGACATTCCTACGGAGGCATTACGTACAACGTTTCTCAAAGGACATTACGCACGACATCCTTAAAGAGACTCCGTTTAAGGAAATTGTTATAATTTGGAAAAGGAAAAGTGATCGGCACCTTTTTACCTTCAGCTTTTTACGTAAACAGGGGTCCAGATTTTTAACAGTGTAGAAGTGCCGATAAGTGGACTCTTTCTCGTACGGGAACCAGCTACGGAAATCAAACCCGCTAATTTCTGCTGCCAACGATTTTAAACAAATATGAAAAAGACGATAGTCGCCTACTCACCCTAACACCTAAAGAACATAAAAGATATTTTGTAAGGTGAAGTGTATATATCTCTCGTTTTCGTTTCTGTGTGTATGTTATGCTAGTGGAGTACATGTTTTTGTGTTGCAACTTGCATACTTCTATCCTTTTATTAATTCTTGTATCTTACGTTACACCTGTATGTGCAATGTATTTCAATTTTTGCTGGTTGACTGCGTTTAGTTTCTTCTGCGATTATGTCGCATAAATGTATTTCTGTTCGGCCTAAGGCGCACCCAATACAATTTTGTAGCTTTTCGTCTGGGGTCGCTTCCCCCTTTGGTAAGGGAAAAAATAAAGACAATTATCATCCCTGCTGAACATCTAACTAGTAAAATGGAAAAAATAAAATTGCGTTAAATAAGCAGGCGTATTGAAAGCCTGCTAGGGCATGTAGCCTATTATGCTGCTATTTTAGATTCTCTAACACATGCACCAAATGTTTGATCAGCAGGCGTAGTGGTGCTAACGCAGCATTTCATTTCACTTTTTTTTTTCAGGCAACTTTGGCAGTAGCCAGGCGTACGCGAAGCTTGAAAAGCTCGTCCAGGGCCACTACTGCCTTTACGGGGACCCTGCTTACCCACTGCGGCCACTACTGTTAAAACCTTACAGCGGTGCATCATTGACACCAGAGCAAGTCGCCTTTAACAAGGCAATGAGCAGCGTGAGGCAGGCCGTGGAATGGGGTTTCGGCAAGATTGCTGGGCTTTCTGGCTTCGTAGATTTAAAAAAAAAAACCAAAAGGTTTTCCGCCAGGATGTAGCAAGGGTGTATAAAGCGAGTACATTGCTGGGAAACTGTCACACTTGCGTGCATGGCGCACAGGTCTCGCACTACGTTGACCTGGAACCGCCATGCTTGGAAGTGTACTTAAACGCCCGTTAATTTTAGCGCTTGCTTATTAAAACAACAAAGACAAACACACCAACACTTTTTTTTTATTCATCTGCTTCCCGGAATCCTTCTTGCTACGTTGCCAATTTCATTGCTGAGCTTATCGAACATCTGTTCCACATGTTTAACCAAGTCCAGGTGTTCCTGTTGTCGATTGGTCCCCTGAAATTCGCGATTTCTTTCAGCAAGCGCCAGCTTGCTCTCCTCCATATTAAGCCGCCTCTCTTCATTGTCAATTTCTCTTTTTTTCAATTTCGAGCTCCTTCTGTCGGAGCTCGAATTCATGCGTTTGACGCATAGTCAACAACTGCAACTCCATGCTCTGGAGGCCTCTGATACCTGCAAATTTAGGCAAATGAGGCAATTCAGTGAGTCGGTTCACATATGCATATCAGGTGTCATAAAAAGCTCATTCGATAAACTCGTAACACAAACACAAGCCTTTCACTCTATGCTATCGCACATCATTTAGTGATATATTTTGTGCTTCAGCAGGGTAATCCTCAAAGATTGATAGCATATCGCAGCCGCCGCTTGGTTACTGACATTTTGTGCGACAACAACAAAGAAATCTATTTTGGCACTGCTATCAATACAAGAGTTCAATGTAAAGCACTGTGCCCAAGCTTTGAATACTGGTGGGCATGGGAGGTCAAAATTTCCAGGCTACCATACTGCCACGCGTGTTTCCTGTTTCACTTTTGCTGTTATCCGTTTACGCCCACAAAGACTGTCAGCAATGCTAAGCGCAAACCGCGCCTTAGTGTTCGAGAAGCTTCACGATTAGTCGATCGTTTCGTTAAGATTGCGCGCAAGACGCGAACACTCGAGCTTATTCTCGTGCTTGCGCGACGACCAGTGATAAGGCTGGAAAGTTCGATGCGTGATGTATGAAAGATGGCGCGTTCCAACGATGATCAGTTTATCGACGGCCGACGCTCTGTTCGCGAATATCAGCGTACAGCGTGCCTTGCTTGCTGTAGTTTGTGTTTGCAGTTCCCGGCCACAAGTTCGGAGGAATAAAGAGTTTCATCTTGAACACAGCGACTGCTGCTTTCCTCAACGTAACGAACACGTGACCACATGCTAACCTGAACCAAAACTCCCACTTATGCGTGGTAGAGAACACAATCGTTCTTTTCACCTTGCTTGTTGTACAGACAGATGGTGTGCCATGGTCATGACTCGCAGCACAGAATTGTCCTAAATACATTTTGAGAGATGTGACAATTGTATGAAAATAACACTAAAGACAACCATTCATGCATTCATGCCAACATACGATGTTCATTTTACATGTGCTGTTCACATGCTACCAGTGGGCTAGCAATATAAAATTTTGGGCTAGTGGGTTTTGAAAATTGTGAAACCAAGTAGACAAATGTACAGAGGTGGTCAAAAGTTCCCAGGCCACGCTGCCATAGAAATACATGGGATAGTGGCCTGGTAACTTTTGACCAGCCCTGTACTTCATTTATACTCTGCAGCGACATCATGTCCATTCGTACTGCTCCTCATGGCAATATTGTACCATGTTCCGGCATGCCATAAAGAGTCTTTCAATATTTACCTCTACTCGTCGTTATAAGAGCCCGTTGCCTAGCTGCAGGCGGTGGTTGTGGCTGCCGCTGCTCTTGTTGCTGCTGCTGGTGTCGTTGTTGCTGCAGCTGCTGCTGCTCTTGTGAGTCCTGCTCCTCCTCCTCCTGCAAAGAGCGCTGCTCTACAGTCAGGTCAACAGCACAGGGACTACATGGGTCGGTCTTTCAGAGGGGGAGCTGTGCAGCATGCTGTCTTGATTGTAACGAATAATGGAAAACAGGAAGACACCAAATAATAGCACACTAGTACATTCCATTACAACTCTGGAACATTGGGAACTCACCACAATAGAATAACGTTTTATTACAATGTTACAGGGCAATCAAGATTGCTAATTAATGTTATGAATGAATAATTTGAGCGACATGGTAATCACACTTTGATAGTTTTTGTGTGTTATAGGTAATGTGAAATAGTAAAACAAAGTTATTTGTTAGCTTTTACTCAGAACCACAAATGAAGCTTTCGCACTGTTGTTGTAATGCAACTTCATGCATCGACAACTGAAAACATCATGGATCAGTTATGTCGAGACATGATAATGCACCTGCTGCTTGGGTTCACAAAAAATTATTGCATTTTGGTTGCTGTCACTATACGAACCAATAGAGTCGGTAGGCAGGCCACACATAGTGGTTCATTTTTTTCAGCTTTTGCAAGTGAGCAAGCACGTTAATACTGCGGGAGATACTCCAAGTGCCATTTTTATTCTCGCATGCCACACTTAAAATCGCAAATGCGCGAGATTTCGCGCACATGGTTATGACCCTAGAAGCAATTTATCAATTTCAGAGAGATGCGAGGCTTGGTCGCTGCCAAAGGGCTTGGTCGCTGCCATTTCCCTTAAAATGGCTAGGTCCTCCTCTGTTGCGAAACATCGCCCGGCCTTTTCGCCTGCAGCCGAATTTGCGCCGCGCTTGGAGGTGCCGCCGACGACAAGCCGCCGCCGCTTGTGATAGGGGCTGCCATCTTGAAAAGGCTCGCACGCTCGTCCGCTGCGCACACTTCGCTGAGGAGACAAAATGCGCGGGGGAGCGGCTCGCTCCGTAAACCCGCCGGTTTTCTCAGCGGACCGCGCATGCGCAGTTCGCCTCTCCTGCCGCCCGCTGGGCCCCATGGAGGAAGCTGGGCCCGCTGAGCCGAAATGAGCGGGGGAGCTGCTCGCTCCGTAAAAGTGCGGGTTTTCGCAGCGTGCCGCGCTTCATGAAGCTGTAAAAAATAGCAACACGTCTGCGATTTTGCAAGGTTTGCCATTTTGGACCACTCGCATGGCGCAATTCACTGCTTCCACTGGGGTTGATGGCTTAAATACTTTGCTTCCATGTGTAGTTAGCATAATCTACATGTTTACCTACACAATCACAGCGTCAAGCCACATTCATAGTATCCACCTGTCAAAACAAACATAGCAGATATCTTAACTACCTCATCTCACATATTTAAAAAAAAGAGTGAACATATTTTGCAGAACACCTGAAGTAACGTGGCGTTGTTTTGAAGAAACAAAAAAAAGAACCCTCACTTTATTTTGCAAGGACCCGAACGACAGCCTCAGAGTTTGCCCGTTAGAGTTTTTGTACAAACCATCGAAAGCACACTTAAGATAGCACCTGGTGCGACATGGCTACACCATGCTTGAGACTTAAGGTAGGTCACCACGTTCGAGAAAAACTTTTGCCGTTTTGGTCCAAAAGTTAGAATTATGGTTTTGGATTGTTGGGCTTCGGTAAATTTAAGCTTTATGATTATGAAATAGATAAAAATCAAAAACATGAAATTTATAAAAATCAAAATGTGCCAAAATATGCATGTTGCGCCAACAGTCATAACTAAAAAACTCTTGTTGCAATTCAAACGCGACTTGGCAACTACGTAGTGAGGACAACGTTCTGTGCATCTAACCTCCACGATCATCATATCTCTAAGCTTGGGTGCGTTATCATAAAAAGACTGAAAAAGTTGATATTTGGCAGGTTTGCTTTGCTCACAGTTGGCCACTGTACAAAAAGTTACCGCTAGTGTTCAATAATTCTGCTTGAATGCACAGCTCCACCTATAGAGAAACAGCACAAAAAATTTTATGCGAAAATATTTATTAGAATGACGGTTATCATTGTTCGCGTAATTGTAGGAAGCAAAAAATCACATTTTGAGAAAAATGGCTTTAAAGATTTGAACTGAATGTCTATGAAACAAAGAAACATTCAATAGACCTGAAATTCACCAGGCTTATAGCTTGGGACCTCTTTTGAAGCGGCATAATCTTCTTTTGAGCGAGATGAAGCACACATTTTTTTCCTAGCTCGTTTCGTGTCTCCAGCTGACTCTCATCCCCGTGTTCCACAGTGGGTCCACACTTGGAATATTGATTGAACTTTCATAAACGCTTCTGTTTCGTTCTATACTTCGCCATGTTTCATGAAGTACTATAACTTTCTCCTTGAAAACCCAGAACTACGTCCAAGAGGTCGAAATGGCACACAAAAAGTACACAGACTGCCGAGTGAGAGCACGCGCAACTTAAACAATAGAGTGCCGCAGCCGAGTAGAGGAAATTTTAAAATAAATTGAAAACATGATGTTCTACAAGCTTTAGAATGTTCTTAAACACCTTAGCATTACGTAATATGTACGCGAAAAACATTTATGACGAGATAGTAGATGTCGAATCGGAATCCTTCAGTTTCGGATGTGTCCAGCAGGTGTTGAAAAAATGGTCATAACTTTCAAATGGCTTAATATAACTGCATTATTTTTTTTCTAAATATTCTTGAATGGACAGGGAACTTGAAAATAAAAAATCCCAACAACTCAATTTTTTTTCAAAAACTGCGTTTTTGAAGGTGGTGACCTCCCTTAAGGAGTGTGAGAACGACAGCAAGTTGAAGCAACTGCTTGGGTTGCATCATTAAAGAATTGAAGGTGTGCGCTTATATACACAACACTGACACTCGCATCGAAGAACACGTTTACCAACTTACTTCATTTTTGTTGCCCTTGCCAGCATGTCTACCAAAGCCGCGATGGGACCATGCAGCAGAAACCCGCCGGGAACAGGCTTTCGTATAGAGTATGGCATAATCTGCGGTGTAAATGCGCATGTAAATTTTCATCACGCCGTCACGTATGTTGCATCGTACGAGACTTACAAATGCAGACTGCGACAATAATGAGCAGTCAAACTTAAGGTACGTTATCACCTTGAAGGGGCCCTGTAACACTTTTTCAACACGGTCAGAAAACGCTGCCGATCGGTAGTCGAGGCTCCTGAGAACGCGCGAACCAAACATTAAAGCGCAATACGTGGCTTGGAATGTACAATGAATTCTCAAAGTGAACTAGAAATCGCTCCCTCTTCTTTCGGCAAATGACGCCATAAACCGAAATGACCGCGCGATAAAGTCAAAGTCCGCGGCCATTGGCTGATTTCAGCATCATGAGCTCAATAGTTACCGTGGCCGCCGCTACATGCCGCCACGTGCCCACGCTTGCGATAGCAATGAGAGTAAGCCGCGCTTTTAAAGAATACAAAAAAACACGAGAAAGTGTTCAAAGAAATGACGCGCGTTGACAAAAGGACGTATATTTTTGCCCCCTTGTCATCCCCCCCCTTCGTAGCTCTCAGCGCCCTCGCTAGTACGCAAGGAGAGAGAAAGCGCTCGTAAGCGTGCGACAAAACCTGGTAACCCCGCTCGTACATGACGGATTCTAAAAGTTTGTCAGGCTGTCGATTCGTCAGCTAATTATCTCTTTAAATGAAGCCATTCGACTGGAAAATTTTTGCAGGGCCCATTTAGTATGCGTTCCTGGAAATGAGTCCTTCAAACACAGCGCTAACTATGTACTACAAGCTTTATCTTGATATATGGCAGAGAACCGGTAGTATGTTTATAGCAGCGGATCAGATTGGCAGCGGACCGATAAGAAAGTCAAGTAAACAACAAACAAAGATCCTGTACAGAGCTCGCACCTGTCATAACTGCAGTGACAACGTGTCGTCTAATTTGAAAGCGAGGAATATAGAACACTTTTCTTTATCTGACGAGACCAAAGACGGCACGCTCAGCGCATTTCTTTCATTTTTTCAATTTCGTGTGCTTCTATAATTTCGCGAGTAATTCGGCCATGAACCTTATTTGTGATGTCCGTATCTTCAGAAAGCGGGACGCAGCCGCACCTCTGGCAATGGATCTCAAGATGGCCTGACATAGGTTTCGACGTTGCGCGGATGTTCCTTGAGTCTGGTTTACGCACCGTCCAGTTGGCGCTTGTATACGCGTTAACACGAGAAAGGCATGGAATGTGCAACACCCTCGCTACAGTTCACAAATTATTCCGGCTGTTTTATGGCACATGCGGCCTTGTCTCTCCTATGCCCAACTGACCTACTTGCAGAGTCCTTGCAACAGCTGTAGAGTAGAAAAAACTACGTCTATGCCTCATGTTTTCGCTCTACTTCTCCAATTGTGTGAAATTGCGTGCATGTAGCGAACCACAGCAACCTTGTTCGCTTTGGCCATGTTGTTTCGTTCATCACTCTTCGCCCAACATTTTCTATTTTCTTTTTTTAGCAACTGCAGTGAAGTGACTTACAGGGTAGCCAGTGCCACGTAGACGTTTAGCTTGAGCCCAAAAGCTCGTCTCAAGTTTGTGCTTGCAGGACTTCTTCAATGAATTCTCTAAACACAAAGTTAGAGGCAACAAGGCAGTACTTACGCTTTTCCTCTGCACATTCGAAAGTGCTAAAGGGCGCTGTAATAAGTTCGCGTGTAGAACATTCACTGAGGAAGTCCTGCGAGCACGAGCTGTGGAGAAAAGCTTGTGGGCTAAAGCTAAAGGTCTACGTGAGTCTAGCTACCCTCTAAGCGCGTTGAAACTCCCTCTAAACTTGTTGAAAGGCACGCTAGAAGGTGATAATGGCTGATGAAGACCGTGCGGTGCGTTGGGAGGTCTCTTGTACTTCTGACATCGGGTGCTGCTAGCGACGTACCCTTCGGTATCGTTGCGCATCCTGCATTAATAACAGCGATCTTCAGTGAGGTACAGTGTTCGTGGGGATCCAAGATGGCCGGAAGTTGGTACCTCATACATGGCGCATAAGGCATTAATGCGAAGACAATTAAAAGACAACGTGTGTCGGTGCAGGACGCCGTCTAGTAGGCAAAAACGACTTTCCGCGAACGGCCGCTGCGCGGCCGCGAAAAGCGGCTGTAACCTCTCGTTCTCTACTTCTAGGATTTGAAGGCATCTATATTCGAAAATTGAGGGGACACAAAAGTAATATATATCGTTTACACTCCTATCATTGCCGCAGGTTTTTCTTTTTTTTTTTTAAATTTAGGGTGAAAATGTCGGGAGCTGCATATAGACGTAGAAAGTGACACAATTTCTTCCAAATATTTTTCGCGGCACGTGCCATTACATAACAGTAGTACTCGTTTGTACTGCAGTCGCACTCGCTGTGCCTAGGTCGAGCTGAACATATTCGCTTCTACCGCCATCCACAAATACGCTTGCACGTGGTGGTACGACGGCGCAGAGAAATGTTTTTACCTCATGAAGCGCCGGATCCATGTACTGCTGGCTTTAAACGCTCTGTCCGGAATGTCTTTGTCTCATGAGATGCCGAGTGTTTTCACACGCAGCGTCTCCGTCGAAATAGCGTGGCCGTCGTTCGGCGCCTCTCTTACGTTCCGCAGAAGTTAGTCGTCTATCTCCGGGAGCATGCTGTACTAGTCTCCGAAAGCGCACCTCAGTGCAATGGTTTTTTCTGACTGCGTGTTCTTGGGAGCTTCATCGTTTCACACATTTTTAATCAATCTCTAACTTCCGATCGGTAGGTCGAATATTGCAGAAAAGAAAATCCATCGGAATACTCGCACCGCAGAACGTATAACAGTGCTTTCTTTTCTAAAATTCATCGTGTGGCTAACACGCGGGCAATCTCGAGATATAATTTTGCAATAACTATGTTCAAAAATTTATGTGTACAGCTTTTACATGCGTGTTGCCATTGCACGAGTATATACGTATATTGGCCAAAGTTGTTATCACCGGGACGGGGGGGGGGGGGGGGGGGGCAATCTTCCCACGTTTTTTTCTCAGTTGGACCTGACCCGTCTTGAAGGGGCCTAAAGGCAAACATCGAGTTCGCGTGGACTTTTGAAAGACCATTCCTGAAGCCTCGCAGTGCTTCTCTTGTGCCAAGAAAAGGCTTAATTTGAAAAGCAAATGCGTTTTGATGGTTTTCTACCGCCCGCTAGGAGCTGGAGGGCGCGTAGCGTAGCATCAGTCACTCCCATCTTTAGCCGACGCTTCGCCAGCGCTTGCCGTTCGCTGGAAACATAGTGCTTGCCCTAGGAAAACTCGCAACAATACTGCCTATTATGCTTGTTTCAGTAGGCTTTGCTGGCCACTCCTGCAGGTATTGCGATATTTTCCACGGATAGGACGATTCCAACGAAGCGCTTGATGCTCGGGTATTGCTACGCGGTATGTATGCTATCTAGTATCCACGAGTCAGTGCCGGAGCACGGCCGCTCGGTATGTGCGGCGCATTTCGGCAAGCCTCTGTTTAAGGTGCCGGTACGCCGCGTCTGGTGCCGGTACACCACGCGGAAACAACCGTGACCATTCCGCAAATATGTCTTTCTATATTCTTCTTCTAGACCTAATTGAATAAAACTTCCATAGACATTTTTACTTTGCTATCTCGCTCGTTGTTCATGGCCGTGTGCTTCGTGCGCTTATTTCCTTGGGTGTCCCTTTGATCTGGTTCCTTAACTGTGTTACAAATAAGACAGAGGTGTAACTCACAGGCGTGCCCGTGAGATACGCTGTGTTTCATTTCTCTTTGCATGTTTACACGTATTTATGGGCGCTATCCATCTCTTTACTGATAAAAGCACCCGTCTTCCCATGATTTGCATAGAAAAGTTACCTGGAATTACCGCAAGAAAATCCCCGGTACGTGCCTGCTGCCGCTCATGAAGTTTTTAAAATTTTCCGGTCGAGAAAGCGATGTTATCGTACTGAGCAAGCCCGCTGGAGCTCAGTCACGAAACTCCCGCAGAAACAAGTTGTCCCAAGACAAAGTGCAAGGAGACACTCTAAGAGCTTGGCTCCTTACCACAGGGAAACTTATCATTATAATATTTTAGTTTCAATTAACAGAATAGCCTCTTTAACGTTCAACTTAGTAACACTCGTAGCATAAGCTAAGGACCAAAGTTCTTTTCAGAGCCTCGTGAATGAGACTGGCATTGAACCAACCCACCGGGGGGGCTAGCAATGAGCACCTCGAGGGCACTCCAAGTATCACCTGCCTGCCCAGAAGACGACAACTCCGTACTGAACTCAGTTACGACAGAGAACAGTGCTCTGCAGCAAAGAACGTCAGCTGTGCACCACGTGATTACCTTTCGCGCTCATTGCCCTCAGACGAATATTACACTGGCAGACGCACTAGGCTTATGCGTGGTCCTATTCAGCCTCTTTTTTGGTTACTACCCGCAGAAACAGGGGTCAGACGAAACGCGAAGGTTTCGCGCACGCTGCTACGGCGAATTTAA
This sequence comes from Rhipicephalus appendiculatus, assembly GCA_030522465.1. Lineage (NCBI taxonomy): Eukaryota > Metazoa > Arthropoda > Arachnida > Ixodida > Ixodidae > Rhipicephalus > Rhipicephalus appendiculatus. The sequence continues at coordinate 73,763 of JALIZH010007803.1, forward strand.
GTGGTTTTAATATAGCATAGAATAAAATACTATGTTTTGCTTTTACTGTCACGCTTTTCAGGAGCAGAATTTAGCGGCGAAGCATCGTTGAGATCCACGATTCGTCTCTGTGGGTTTCAACAGATGGAAGAAAGCTGTCGAAAAGTTCAAACTTCAAGAAAAGTCCGCAAGTCATCTAAATAGCGCCCTCTGCTGTACGTTTTACAGAAATTGCAAATATTTAGGTGAAATGCTAAATGAGAATCATGAGCGTGTAGTTTGGTTGGAAGATAGACGGAAAAGAAACCTAGAATTTCTACAGCGTATTTCGGACGGTGTAATTCTACTCTCGAAGGCCCCCCTAGAGGCCATTACGAAAACGAGGCAATAAGAGAAAAAAGGTTTGTTCTTAGAGATCTTTAATCTCTTGAAATATTATCCTGTCCTGGAAACTCACCTAGATTCCGGTAAAAAAAAAACGCTTTTTACACCAGCAACAGAACGCCGAACGATCTCGTCGATTCACTGCAAGCTGCGATGATGCATTGCGTTAATAATTCCCGAAGAAAAAACTGTGTCTCAAGCTAGTGAAGTGGGACGCGTTCCGCAAGAAACGAGAAGAAGGAGGGCGAGGCGACGAGCCGATCGTAAACATAGACGAATGGACCGCGACGCTCAATAGGGACGTAGACGCGGCAACGTGTGACATCCCGCCCGAGGCGAAGCTCGAAGTAATCGACAGCAGGCTCCAACACATGTGGGAAGCAAAGCAAGCCCTGCTTAAGAGGTGGAAACGCCAAAGACACAACCGGGCATTGCGGAAACGCATGGCACAGTTAGACAGAGAAATCGAGGAACACGCGTTCAAAGTATGTATGGCACAGTGGGAAGACTTGTGCAATGGCCTAGAGAGGCAGATGAATGGGGCGAGCGCTTGGCGTCTGTTTCGGCACCTATTTGATCCGGAGGAGACTCGGGCCGCCCAAGGCCATAAAACTCGGAGACTTGTCAGAGATCACAAAGGCAATAACATCCTCGCCGCGATACGTGACCGTTACTTTAAGACGGGAGACAGCGTACAACACCCCGATTACGCTGGCGCTGCTAATGAGAAATTAGACGCCGACTTTAGCGAGGCAGAAATTCGGGCAGTCCTTTTTCGAACTCAACTCACGATCGGCGCCAGGACCAGACAGGGTTACCAACAAGGCTCTCCGAAACTTAGACGACGAGTCTATCTCCCGACTGGTGACTTACGTCAACAAGTGCTGGCGAGACCGGCTCCCTTCCGGAAGCGTGGAAAAGAGCTCGAGTTATAATGATTCCTAAACCGGGCAAGCAAATTGCGCTCGATAATCTAAGGCCAATTTCGCTTACGTCTTGTGTAGGAAAAGTCCTGGAGCACGCAGTTCTCACTCGAGTGACCGACTTTCTCGAAGACCGCGACGCATTCCCGCACACCATGCTGGGATTCCGCCGCAATCTTTCCGCACAGGATGCTTTGATTCAGCTAAAACATCACATTCTTGACGACACTACCAGCTCCACCAAGGCGATTCTCGGTCTTGGTATTAAAAAAGGCATTTGATACCGTGAAACACGAAGCGATTTTAAAACAAGTTGAGGCACTAGGACTAGGTAGAAAAGTATACAATTACATACGAGATTTTCTTGCAGGCAGGCGCGCATGCGTCGTCATCGCCGACCAGGAATCGCAAGAATTTGAGATGGGCTCGACGGGCACGCCGCAAGGCTCCGTAATTTCACCATTACTTTTTAATTTAGTACTATTAGGGCTACCCGAAAAATTAATAGACATACGCGGATTGTATCAAAGTATATACGCGGATGACATCACCATCTGGGTTCCCGGAGGAGGTTGTGACGGTCACGTCGAGCGAACGCTACAGGCGGGAGTAGACGAGGTTCAGGAGTACTTGCGAGGCACGGGCCTCGAGTGCTCAGCAAGCAAGTCCGAACTTTTAATCTACAATCCCACGAGTAGAGGCCGCAAGACCCCGCGCGACGAGGAAAGTGAATCCTGCAAAATACACGTTCTATTGGAAGATGGTACTCCCATACCACACGTAGACAAAATTAGAATTCTGGGGTTACACCTACAAGCAAACGGCCATAATGGTGAGACGGTGCGCAGACTACGCCGTTCGGTGGACGACACGATCCGACTCTTGTGTCGTATCACAAATAGACGCAACGGTCTGCGCGAACACTGCGCGATCCGTCTCGTGCAGGCGTACGCGATAAGCCGCATAACATACGTTGCCCCCTACCTCAGGTGGATGGGATCAGAAAAAAACACAATCGAATGCATGATACGAAAGGCTTTCAAGAGAGCGATCGGCCTTCCACTCAACGCGAGCACCGAAAGATTTCTAGCGCTCGGACTTCACAACTCACTCGACGAGTTAATCGAGGCCCATGACGTTGCGCAATACGAACGCTTATCAAAGTCGAAGGCGGGTTGACACATCCTTGAGTCGCTTGGCATCAGGTATCACCCTCAGCAGGGCGAAAAGGCGGAGGTTCCTGCCTCGGTCCGCGACCTCCTGATCGTTCCGCCGCTTCCTAAGAATATGCACCCGCGGCACCACGTCGGGCGACGTAACGAGCGCGCTAGAGACCTTCAAAAGAAGTATGGCACTAGTACTGACGTTGTATACGTAGATGCCGCGAGATATGGGGAAGGGAGAAGCGCACACGCAACTGTGGTCGTTGACTATACGGGCAAGTGCCTCGCGAGCGCCACGGTGACCACGGGACACACGGAGGCGGCCGAAGAAGCCGCGATAGCCTTAGCACTCGTCGCGGCGCCGAATGCAGAGATCGTGATAAGCGACTCGCAGGCGGCAGTCCGGGGTTTCGCGCGCGGCCGTGTCTCGCGGGAAGCAGCCCGCATACTGCAAACGTGCGGCGATGGCGCCTCAGCGTCAGGCTCGCAACCCCTAACTCCGACAGTTTTCCTCCTATGGACCCCGGCACACACCGACGTCCCGCTCCCGGGAAACGAGGCAGCCCACGCCGCGGCTCGAGGTCTCACTCGCCGAGCTGCGGCCCATTACGTGGCCACCGCCTCCGACTCCGAGAGCGGGGCTTTGGGTCTGCTGGCTCGAGAAACTTCGACAGGCACGCAGCAACAAGAATCACAATGGTCGTGGGGGGGGATCGTCTGACAACATTCCGAGATATTACCCAACACTATAGGCTCGAAAGGCGTAAATTCCCGCCACCACACGATAAATTAAACAGACATGATGCTGTAAGCTTTCGCTTGCTCCCAACTCACTCATACCCTAGCCCAGCCATCTTACGCCACTGCTACCCGAACCTCTATCCCACAGATCTGTGTAAAGCGTGTGGGCACAGAGCAACGCTTAGTCACATGCTCTGGGAATGTGCTGGCGACAACTGTCGCGAAAACGTCGCCGTTCGCGATGCGCCTATAACGGCCGGCAATGCCAGACCAGAGGAAGCCTTGAGCCCACTCCTTCCCACCACTGCGGGAGCCGCGGGGGACCTTCTTCGTCGGCGCCGCCGCCGCTGGGAGGCGGCCCTCCAAAGCTCGGAGCTGAACGACCAGCTCTGGGCCGTCCGGCAGGCTGAGGATGCCGCCCGAGTCCAGGGACTCTGAGCCGCCACCTGAAGCCACCAAGATCAAACTGCCGGCCCAATTTGTAAAATAAAGTCTTTTCTCTCTCTCTCATATGTGAAGAGTCTAGTGACCGTTGACACCACGAACAGCTGTCTGTCGTCATCAGGTATTTCAGTGAGGAGATTAACCGACCCGTAGAAGTGTTCATTATACTTGGGCGACTTGTTACTGTTGACAGCAGCTTAATATTCTCGCCACTTGAGCGTGCTCCCGGTGTTCTCCAAATTTCGTGCACATCAGTCAGTTCTGTTTGCTTTGATGGCGCTGGTGCCATGTGAGGGCACATTTCACTGGTGCAAGTTAAATGCAAGGAGTAATACCACAGAGCATTATACGTCCATTGTTACGCTCCCTGTGAGAATCTGGTTCTCGTTGACGCCGACAATTATTTTTACTTCTGCGGCACCCTATAGCTTGCGTACAACCTTATAGAATCGAGCCCCGTGAGTCGCGCAGTTTTTAAGCCCACATATTTGGCGCTAGCCACAGAGCTAACAACGCGGAAATCTTTGTCCGTAACCACACGGGCTTGCCCGGCAGAAGCCGTAAAAGCAGCGCGGGATAGCTACTCCGTCTTGGTAGACACTGTAAAAGAAATCATGGACAACAAGCAACAATTGGAAACGTCAGCAAAAGCAAAAGGACTTCTTGCACAATTGGAAAGATTCGGCTTTTTTATTTTGTAGGGAAATGACCCAAGCTGTGCACCAAATGGTCTTCGATTTAGCCGCCCGCTCCAGGACCCAATATAAAAAATTTTACTGCCTTCCAGGAAGTAAAAAATCTCCAAGAAGCACTAAAAGAAAGCAGGCTTTCAAAAAGGGCTTTCGAGGTGCCACAGGGATGTGAGTGATATTCCACACTGGCGGGATCGGTATTCTCGATGTGAAACAGAGAAAGGTGTCTAGACGCGTAGACATGAACTACGCCAGCCAGTTTTTCCACGAAACAAAGGAGTAAGAGCTCCGCGTGAGCGATTTTTACGTTATGATTGATGCTTTTGCTGAAAATTATGCGTCTAACTGCCAGTTACGAGGATATAGATGTGACTGAATATTTTGACGTTGAGTCTGACAGTTTGCGGCATCAGCTCCACTTGCTGAAATCACAGGTGAGCGCCCAGCACACAAAGCTTGGTGACTATAATGAATGGCTTGACTGGTTGCTAGAAAACGGGCTGTGAGCATTAGTTTATCAGGACTTTTCTAAAATTGTTAAATACTTTTCAGTAGTTTCCGTCACTAGCTGCTCATGCTAGCGGACGTTTTAAAAGCTCTTCATCTTAATGTAGAAGCTGAAGTCGGCTATGAGCCATGATCGGCTTTGGTGGCGGCTTTTACAGTCCGTTGAGCTGCAGATTGCTTTGTCAACTAGTTGTGAGTTGGTCGTCAGACATTTTGCGTGAAAATTGCGTACATTTCTGCTTAAGCCTTTTCACGAGTGACGGAAAGTACTATACGTTCCACCTGCTACATATTTTTAGTAAAGCAGTCAGAAACCATTGTTTTCACCACTTAAGATATTAAAGTTTAGCATGCATGATGTTTGTTTACTCCGAAAAAAAAATGCAGGTGTGCCCTCTTGTGCGAAAAAAAAAACAACTATCATTTACAGTACCTGTTTTTGTTATGTGCTTTTTACTGAGCGGTAGAGAGTAAGATTTTCAACTGTGTGTTTGGATGCCCACAAGGACAGAATTTGCCTGTCATAGCGTTTGTCTTCAATATCAAGTAAATATTGTAGCTTTTTCTTTCCCGTATTTTTTGTTAGCGGTATAACGTACGTGCTTGTAAGCGTTGCATTTGTCGTTGTGTTTTGAATTGCGTTTTTCGTTCTCTGTGTGAACACGTTGCGGACACCTTCCGACAGTTTTCACCATGTGAAGGTGCAGTCATGCGTTCGCCCAGTTTGTAGACTGCACCGTCTTTTCACAGTTGGGCCACTTCGAGGCAATACTTTTAGGTTACCTTCTGCTGTTAAGGAAAGACACATGTGTCATATCATTATGAGGTGTAGTAAGTATAGAAATTCTTTAGAAGCGCGTTGTGATATGCATGCCTCACCTGCGCTGGGACTGCTTTCCTATGCCGATGTTACACATTGAAAGTGAAAACAACTGCTCCTTAATATTTCGTACGTGTTACAACTCCATATTATTGGGATAGGGCTTTTTATAACCATTCATCTTTGCACTACATCATGAGTGCAATAGCATAAGTGCGATTGCGTTGAGGGAAGGGGAGGGGCGCTTCGCTGAAACCTCGACCCCCCCCCCCCCCCCCCCCATACACACACTTGTCAAGATGGTTACCGCTTTTGATTTGCGGTTCAAAATGGAAAAGTGATGGAAAGGGTAATATAAACTAGATGTTACCGAAAAAATGGAGACATGTTACCGTCTTACGATAATTTCTCCTACAGAGCACGGGAACGTGGCAGCATTGAGGTGGTTTGAAAAACATATATTTAAACCTACCAGTTGTTATATCTTGAATCTACATTTCTGTGAAGTTCAATGATGGAAGGGGACACGTCATAGTGCAGGTTTTGAAGGAGGCAGAAATTGTACCTGGCTACCACATCACCAAGGCCTCCTGAAATTCTTACAGGCATTCTGGAGATCAATCGTCTGAACATACTAAGCAGGCGAAATGAATAAAAAAAAATTAATGTGTGCTTCCTCGCGCATAAAAGTAGAATGTACAGGGGTCGGTGGTCAAAAGTTCCTCGACCGCTGTCCCATGTATTCCTATGGCAGCGCTGCCTGGGAACTTTCACCACCCCTGTACACCTTTCTGAGCAAGCTTGGCCTCAAGCTTTCAGCGTAATGCATTTTAGGCCTGTATTACCTCAGCTGCCTATTTCATTCAAGTATTTAAACAAGTTTTCCGCCAAACATGCAAGTACATTTTCAGTAACGCGATCAAGGATTGCTTTTTTTAATGAGTATGCCAACAAATTTGGCCTATATGTTCCTTACAAATTATTCTACGCAATAAATAAAAGGAATGAATTTAAATTGCAGTTTTCATTACTATGCGTAAGTATGTGAAAAAGAATTGCCCAGCCGCAAGCTTTAATATTCAATTGCTAAGTTACTTTAAATGGTTCAGTGCACAGCTTATTGCGCTCATTGGATATCTGTCAAGAAGCTCCCGATTTCGCGCCAGCGATTTGTTTATGATGACTTGGCGTAGATACAACATATGGACACTCTAAGTATTGTAAAACAAATTTTTTCATGATTGCAGTACATATTTTCTTAAATATTTTAATTAAGAATTTTGAAATCACAAAATTAAAATTACATCTTTCTGACTTTAAACTGCAAAATTTCTTGGCATATCGTCACTTTCAATCAACCAGCAATGTGAGAACTATTTCTGATTACGCATTGCTTATAGGCCACCAATTATCCCTCGGCTTTAAGAAAGTTTGTGAGCGCGAGGTAAACTTCTCAAACATCAGCAAAATTGTCCGTCAGAGAACTGAGCGTGCAAGATATCTTCAAAAGGGATCGTGAAGTTCTACGTATATTTCATTCGGAATGAATAGTGCTCTTTGGTGCTGGCGAGGTTCATAACACCTTCTCAAAATGTCTTGCAACAATTTCAAACGTGTGAAATACCATATTCTATTAACGTAGAACAATAAAACTTGAGTATACTTGCCTGGGGCACAGAAATTCTCAGTGTACCTTCGGTTGAATTAACTTTGCCAGGAGCGCTGGGCAGAAACATGGCTTCAAACATTGCGAAGGAACACCGAGAGCTCTGTTCGCACTGGCTACCCGGTGTTGTAGGACGTATATATATATATATATATATATATATATATATATATATATATATATATATATATATATATATATATATATATATATCTTTCGTTCGGCCCACTATGTATGGGTGACGTCTTTAGCGCAAATAAGTTGGCAATGGCCCTGCACGGGAAACGGAAGCGTGGTCTTCGCATCTTCGATGCGGTGGCAGATATTGAACCGCCAATGAACATACCGCATCGCTAGCGACCTGAAAAGCAAGTTTATTTGAAGAACAACAATTCGAGAGTTTATTCGAGAGGGCACACAAATCCGTTGAAATGATCACAACGCTGACCGTCAAGAATGTGGGCTTAATCGATAGTAATCACTCCAATGAAAGGAGCGGGTATCCTAATGGCGTACGGTGAATACAAAGTACGAGCGTGTGCACGCTCGATTAGTGCTTTCATCTCCGTAGTAAAGTGGGCGCGCTACCGATCGGTTTGTTTTACAAAGTTTTGCTTGAGCAAACATTTACTACAGCCATACGTTCTATCTTCCAATCAAGAAGGACGAGTAGAGTTTTCCCGACGTACGGAAACATGAAATAATTGGCAACTTCTGTTGGGAAAACCGATTATCATCAGGCGCACGGGCCTGTGAATATTACCGTACAGCAAGTATGCATTCTTGCCGCGCCATTTCCAATGAAAATAACATCCGAATATAAGTATTACCAACCTCAATCAATGAAAAGGCAAGTTTTGGGGTGGAGAGATAAGCGTATGGGAAAAAACAAACAAACTAAACAATCTTTGTGAACAAAGAAAAAAACAGCGAAATGGCACAGCTCATGAAACCCGGCACCGATGGATGAGGGACAGAAGGTATCGGACGCTTCTGCTAAATTGATTTGCACCCGCTCGCGTATTTAATTTGCAACATGCTCAGCAAAGAACATTATCGAGTGAACTATCTGTGATGACTCTGAAGAACATTTTAAGGAACTGTTTAATGTAGTCGTTAAAATCAATAACTGAGATGAAGTGTTTGCGTCTCGAATAGTACTTTTTCTTTTTACTCAAAAGGACCTGCCAACTGTCGTAGCCGAGCGTTGCTACGCGCTGTCAAACAAGGAGCCAACGTAACATCGAACCATTTATTCCAGCGGAGTGCTGGCCATGAAACGATACACGCTTCTGTCCGCGCGCGCAGTCCCAGTGTTGCCTTTCACCACACACATGGCTCTCTGTGCGCCTGCCGCGCGGCGTCGCCGTGGTCGCGGTCCACGACACACCCCCAAGGCAGGCTACAAGTCCAGGCGGCTTGGAGGTCGACACAGGCGTCCAGTTCTTGTTATTGTCACTGGTTGCACGTGCTTGCCTGTACGCCTCGTAAGCCGTGTTGAAGTCTGTACTAGATAGGATCTTGGTTGACCCGCTTCTGTCGTCACAGTCCCGTGGGACGCTGCCCCACTCAGAATTCGCACAGCTGTCTTCGGTAGGATGCGCTCTCTGCTTCGCACTCTGTGTCGCCTGTTGTAGGTGCGGCGGACTTGGCATCTGTACGTTTCGTTCTTGCGCCTGAAGTCGCTGTCGTCCCACTACGGTTTGAGCATTTTGGTGGTCTACGGCAGAGTTGTGTTGATGCGGCGTCCCATTAGAAGTTCTGGTGGCGAGAAGCCTTCCATTGTTGGTGTGGCTCTGTGTGAAAGCAGTGCCATGTTTATGTTGGGAGATTTCTTCAGGAGCTGCTTGGCTGTTTGCACTGTACGCTCAGCCATGCCGTTACTTTGGGCATAGTATGGGCTTGATGTTATGTGGTTTGCGCCCCATCGTTTCATCAGCTGCCTGAACTCCCACGAGGCAAACTGTGGACCATTGTCCGTGCGAATTGTTCTTGGCATCCCGAATCGTGCTATGATTGGTTCCAGAACACTGACAACGTCTTTAGTAGCTGTGCCACGTAGTTGCTCGAGCTCGAAGAATCTAGAATAGTAGTCGAGAACCAGGATGTACTCTTTCCCTTCCAACGAGAAAAGATCAATGCCGATGGTATCCCACGGATATGCAGGCAGTGGTGTCTGGAGAAGTGGTTCAGTAGCAGGCTTCCTATGCTCTTGGCATACCTGGCTTCGTTGCACGTATTCTTCCATCTCTTTTCCAATACCTGGCCACCATACGGGCTGTCTTGCTCTAGCCCGACACCGAGTTGTGCCCATGTGACCTTCGTGAAGTCTTTCGAGCACTTCCAGTCTGAGACTGGGTGGAATGACGAGTCTATCACCCTTAAAGAGCAAGCCTTCGACTAGCGAAAGTTCACTGGCCACTTCTGCGTAGCGCTTGAGTTCTGGTGCTAAGCCATGTACAGAGGCCATGCTGAAGTGCATAGGGTCGCCACTGTACTCTATGTGGTGTCCGCTTGGATGCTGAGCTTGCCCCTTTCTAGCATGTGCTCTGATGCTGGTAGCTGCTCCAGGGTTAGGCCTTCAAAATCCTCCACGGCGCTTTCGATGTCTCTGTCGGCGCATTTAGCAGCAGGGTTGTCTTGTGGCTTCCGAGCCAACAGGTCAGCTGTGAACAATTTGTTCCCTGGTGTGTGAGAGATTGTATAATCGTACTCCAGAAGGCGCATGCGAAAACGTTGCAGTCTTGGACTCAGTTCATCCATGCGCTTGGTCGTCAGCAGAGAAACCAGGGGCTTGTGATCTGTTTCGATGTGAAATGATGAGCCAAGAAGGTACTTGCGGTAGTCTTCACATGGCCAAGTGATGGCTAGGGCTTCCTTCTCGATTTGCGCATATCTGTTCTGTTTCGGAGAGTGAACGTGAGGCATATGCCACTGGTAGCAGCCTTTCATGCGACTGCTGCAGGAGAACTGCACCTAAGCCGTAAGACGATGCATCCACAGACAGTGTGTGTGGTCTTCTTGTGTCGTAGCGCACGAGGACTGGTGTTGCACTTAGCGCCTGCTTCACACTTTCAAAGCTTTGCTGTTGTGCCGGGCCCCAGTCATCATCATCATCATCATCAGCCTGTCTACGCCCACTGCAGGGCAAAGGCCTCTCCCATGTTTCGCCAATCAACCCGGTCCTGTGCTTTCTGCTGCCATGTTATACCTGCAAACTTCTTAATCTCATCTACCCACCTAATTTTAAGTCTCCCCCCTCACGCGTTTGCCATCTCTCGGCAAACGCGTGGCCCCAGTACCACTCGGCATCTGCACGCATGAGGTCTCTCAGTGGCTTAGTCATGTCGGCAAGGCCTGGAAGAAACTTTGCCAGATGCTTTGCTGATCCAAGGAATGAACTGACTTCGGACGTATCCTTTGGCACCTCAATCTGTGTGATGGTCTCCACTTTGTCTGGGTCAGCTCTGATGCCTTCTGCAGAAACGATGTGTCCCAGAAACTTGACCTCGCTCTCTCGGAATGCACAGTTGTTGACGTTGAGCGCGATGCCTGCTGTAAAGAAATTAGATGGACTATATCGTCACGCTTGTTGCGCGTGCCGTGCGAAGATGAAATGGACTCAGAGAGACGACGTGGTTAAAGACACACGACGTTTATGACAGACAAAGAAGGAAAGCTAAAACAGACACTACAGTACAATGAAAACACGGAGACTAAGCTATCGGATGACTACAGTAAAAGTCAGTCTAAGACAGAAAGTTCAACGACCTCACGATGCGACGGTCGGCACGACGGACGCTGAGGTGCATGGGCGGGAGGTGGTGAAAGGCGATGAGCAGCGGGGGTGCGTCTCGATGTGCGACGCTGTGGCGACGATGAAGCTTGGCGGCGTGGGTGCGACTACGAACGCAGTCAACCCGCATGGAGACGCAGTGCTCCGTGCAGGCAATGGCCAGCCTGCCCAGCGAACAGCTTGCGTCGAGCCGCGATGCTCGGCGCAAACGTGACCATTAGCCAGGTCACGGTCGTTGCTGTGCTGGCCAGCTGACCGCGGAGACGCCTCGCCGAGATCCGCGATGCCCTCGGCAAGGAACAGAACAGCAGGCCAGGCCGCGCCCCGAGATGCAGTACTCGTGCCGGCAACGCCGCCCCAGCTGGTGGTTGGGCGGCAGCAGCACGGACGGCCGCGTTCCCTGGCTGGACCCTGGGCCGCCGGCGTCCAACGCTTCGGCCCGCTGTCTTCCGTCTGCCACTGCTTCGGCTCGTCCCCAGCCAGCAAGCACATCGCCACGTCTTCTCCACACGTGGCCCAATCGTGGCACACCACCTCGATGGGCCACCACAAGTCATCAGCTGATTGGCTTGCCTCACACGCACAGCTGGCTCCAAAATCCACGTGCACGCCGCCGCACCTTCGCCGTCGTCGGCATGTTTTCGTTCCATTCATCACACCTGCCTTTCCGGGCCGACTCAGCACTTTGTGAAGATTTGCATCATGTTCGCCAACTGTTCTTCCGGACACGATGATGTCGTCTTGCAGGCATGTCAGTCCGTACAGTCCCTTTAAGACTCTGAGCATCTCAGGCTGGTAAAATTCTGGCGCTGTAGAAATGCCGAAGGGTAGTCTGAGGAACTGGAACCGCCCAAATGGAGTAATGAACGTTGTAAACTCACGCGACTCTTCAGAGAGGGGGGACTTGCCAGTAGCCTGCACGTGCGTCTAAGCGACTGAAGATTTTTGCAACGGCTAGCTTGGCGAGGCATTCATCGACTGTAGGCATCAGCATGCGTTCGCGAACGATCTGCTGGTTTAGCTGGCCATAGTCAACACATATCCTCTGTTCATTGTTCCTTTTCTTTGTTATCACCATTGGGAAGCACCACTTTGTCGCGTGTTCCACCTTCTGTATGACGCCGATGTCTTCCATTCTTTCCAGTTCCGCCTCAACGAGAGGGAGAAGAGGAATAGGCACTCGCCTTGGGTAGCTGACTGCGTAGGGCTTGGCGTCGCTGGTCACTTTGATGCGGTATGTGGTCTCCATCAACCTGAGTCCTGATGTCAGCTTGGGGTACTGTGCCAGAATGTCAGGGATGTCACACTCTTGCGTTTCTGCCAACTCCAGTGGCCGCTGCACTATGCCCAGTGACTCTACTGCTGAACGACTGAGAAGAACTTCTCTCAGCCGTTTGATGACGAAGACCTTCTCTTGTACTCTTGCGTTTCGCCATTCTAACGTGGCCCTAAAGTAGCCTGCTGTGTCGATTGGCACTTGACCTGGGCGAGTCAGAGCCTGCTTTGCTGTTTCCAAAGGTCCCATGGTGTCCCTGTGGTAGTCCTTCAATGGCACTGCAGCGACTTCGGCACCTGTGTCGAGTTTGAATATGAGAGGTGTGCCGTTCACCGTTGCCCTCACTCTCCAAGGCTGACTAGACATCGTGCTTCGCACCTCACCGAGATGCTGTTCTTCCATGCACTGTCGTCGCTCGGACGAACGGTTGGGCATGTCACTCTTGCGCGCACTTGAGAGGCACACTGTTGCGTAGTGGCCTTTTTTCCCACAGCTATTGCACGTCTTGCCCGCTGCTGGACACTGCGCCTTCGTGTGGTTGCGGGCTCCTCCGCACCACCGACAACGTCCGGCGTCATCGCTTTTCATGGTGCGTAGACGGCAAGGAGGTGCTCGAGACGGTGTTTTTGTTTCTTCGGGATGCCCTTTCCGTGGCCTGACTTTCTGACCTCGTCGACCGCAACGGTGGGGTGCTCCTTGCGGTGAATTTCAGTTTGCTGCTGCTTCACCACCTCAGAGATCCTCGTCAATTTCGTCGCTGACTGCAGCGTCAGCTTGGGATCGAGCTGCATCTTCTCGCTCAGTCCGACCACGAGACGGTCGCGGATCAGCTCGTCCTTGAGTTCACCGTATTCGCAAGCCTCTGCCAGTTTCTCTAGGTCCGTGATGAACGCTTCCACCGGTTCATTGGGTTGTTGTACATGGCCGTTGAACCTTGTCCTCTCGTAGATTACGTCCGTACATGGTATGAAGTGCTCCTCAAACTTGCGTTTAACGGTAGCGTAGTTCGCCATTTCAGCGCCTGTCAGCTTCAGTGACGCTAAGATATCTTCCGCCTCTTTCCCCGTGGCATACAAAAACGTGTTCACCTGCGTATTTTCATCCCGGAGGTGCAATGACGACACGAGCCGGTAACGTTCCCATCGAGCGATCCAGCGCTTCCAATCCGCCGGGTCCCGGAAATCGAGCGTCTCGGGCAACTCGACGGCGAAAGGATTGAAGAAGTTCCCGCCATTTTGCTGCTGCGCCGCGGCGGCTCTTTGTGCGGCATCTCCTTCCCCCTTGTCGGACATGCTGAAAGCCGATTGCTGCTTGGATGCTCACCGCTTGGTCGCTTGTGTTGTGTGGTTCACTGTGCAGTTGGCGTCACCGCTGCCACCATGTCGTAGCCGAGCGTTGCTAGGCGCTGTCAAACAAGGAGCCAACGTAACTTGGAACCATTTATTCCAGCGGAGTGCTGGCCATGAAACGATACACGCTTCTGTCCGAGCGCGCAGTCCCAGTGTTGCCTTTCACCACACACATGGCTCTCTATGCGCCTGCCGCGCGGCGTCGCCGTGGTCGGCGGTCCACGACACCAACTTTGTAGATTCTACATAAACTTTCAGAGCAGCAATGGTGCACAGTTATGGAAATTACGACGTTCGGCTTGCGTGCACGGGGGTTTCAAATACATGTTATTGCTCATGATGGGTAAGCGCTAAAAGGAACGCAGACTTTTGAGGAAGACAGGACAAGGTGCTACTAGCAACTGAGTGTTATTTAGAAACAACGCCCTCATATATATATAAAATCTACGTCATCGTTAAAAACCAGAATACAACACGTGATCACGAAAGAAACCAACAAACAAGAGATAAAAACCACGCATGCACTCACACCGAGGGAACAAACACACTTCTTTTTACCTTGTCTCTAAAAAAAAATAACTTTATATTCAGAGAGCAGAACGGACGATTAACAAACGCAACCACTGCCAATTTTCGTGATACGATAGGCCTCAGCGATCTCTTTTAAAGATCGAAAGGCGTGCTTGTCAACGATAGCGGTTTTTTTCAAACTCAGGTTGGCACGTTCACTCTTTACAGTGCATTGCAAGACGCGAATACGGTGCCCCGTTTAATGAACTTTCATGTTCGCGAAGGCGTAGATTGAGACATGGGCCCGTGTGACCAATGCAATGCTTTCTGCATGTAAAAGGAACATCGTATGCGACATCTTTTATGCAATTGACAAACTTGGTGCCATGCCTGATGCCACACCCATGGTTGGTTGTGGTTCCTTTCTTGCTTACCGACCTTCTCACTGCATGGCATATCTTTGCCACTATGTTTTTGTCTGAAAACAGCACACGCACCCCATACCTGCACGCTACCTTCTTCAATATACGTGACGTGTTGTGCACGTCTGGAACAACTGCCATCTTCGTCTTGGTCCCGCTTACTTCCTCAGTCCCCCCCCCCCCCCCGTCCCGTGCCATAATCCTCACCTGTCTAATCTCGCCGCGATTCTTTTCACAAGCCAGAAGGGTGCCCTCATCTGAAAAACTGGCTCCTTTTAAGCGGTCGACCTGGGTCGAAACACTTTTTAACACTAAAGTGTTTACAGCCGGTGTCCACCACGGCTACACTGACGTATTTCCATCATGGATATGGATTGTAAAATATACAATAACAGATGGGAAAGAAAAAACAAGAAAATCTTCCGTCACCAGGACTCGAACCTACGACCTCTCGTTCCGCAGCGCGCGACGCAAAACGCTTCCCCCACAGACCGTACGTTCCTCAGCATACTAACAGCGAGCTATTTATATACACCGACACCATAGATGTCACTCATATGCTCTGGCGTTGTTCCGCGTCACGTAGCGACAAGGAAAACACTGAAGAACGGTGAGACGAAGCTCTACCCCTTCTGACATTGGAGGGACAGTTAGGGCAGTCCAACGGGCCCGCAAAGCGGCCGTAAGGCTCGCTCTTTCTGTCCCAACGTGGGAGCGGCCCGCTTCGAGCTAGAACACTAGCGCGACATATTGGTCCTTAATAAAGTTCTTTCATCCATTCATTCATCCATCCATTTACCGTTGGCGGTACTCAGAGCTCTGTGGAACTTAGTGCTGTCTTTATATCTAGCGAGATGGCGCGACTGGCGCGCAGGCGCGCTTTAAAGGTCGTGTCCCTGCGCGGTGTAACGCGCGCGCGCCACCTCTGGGCGTGCTCTCTCGTGCGCGCGCGCTTATTTCTTGGTGGAGGCGGTTTGTACATCTTGTGCTTTACCCGCAAGTTTGCACTGAAGTTATTCGTCTCGAGATCTTGGAGTGGCGCCCTCTCACGTGTGACGTCGGAGCGGGGACCCCGCTCTCAACCGCGCTGCAGCCGCCGCGGCTCCTGTACGAGGATCGTCTGCTGCAGGCGGGAACTTTATCCAACGAACAGCCTCGCGAAGGTCAACGAACGCCTGCAACGAATGTTTTCAAGTGCAGTTATGAACTTGTTTTAGTTGAAGCCCATACGACAGGGCCAGGAAGTCCCCCGGATGGCCGACGAGTGCGCCGATGCCACCAATCGCATTGCTGGTAAGAAAGTGAAACTATGTGTGAGTGTTCTCGCTCGTTATCTACACTTTCCGCCGTACAATTCTAATTATTTCGGCTGTTTCTTTCGATATTTTAGTAAGCGTGCCTTTCTGCAGCATCTAGAAGTATGCAGATAAAGCATGCGAATCGTCGCAAAGTCTCATCGAGGGCGAGGCGGTGTACGACGAAGGCCACGTTGTTGAGTGCGCGGTTGAGGCCGTCAACGGAGATCGCATCACCGTCGCGGCACTCGTCCTGCCAAACAAGTAGACTTGCGAACCCGTCACACAACGTCTCCGTCGTGATCGACGGCAGTGTAGTGGCGAATGCTCGCTGTTCGTGCAAAGCAGGTTGAGGCAATATCTACGTGTAACGTAACATAGAACGCAGCGGGGCAAAGGCAAGCTGGTTTCTGTTTACGCACGTCGCATAACGAAAAGCTTAAACAGCTCCGCTTTTTAAAAAGTGTCTGCACTACCTCAGGTGAAAACCGTTAGAGAATGTGCACTAAACAGCGGGAGCAGGTTTCGCTTGTGAATTTATGATAAGCAGTCCGCTAGGCGCGCGCTTGTCCTCATGAGTAAAATACGCATGTACAGTGCGTACACGATCCAAATGCAGCCGTTGTCTCAGACATCCTACGCCGCTCAGCTGCGCTCATGAGGCGCGCTTACTTGCGAGGCGATACGGAGGCCGCGTCGTCGGCTCCTTGTCTAGGGGCCTTCGCGGCAGGTTTTGGAACGGTACCGCACCTAGTGTAAGTCGCCTATGCTTGGCGCGTACGGTGGGCAGCAGAAGTCGCTGTCAGCGAAGCGCTTGCTGCACACGGTCGATGAAGGCGTGGGGCGCTTTCCCATTCTGAGATTGACTATCCACTTTTTGTTTAGCTTCGGGTCCTTAGGACAGTAGGACCTTGATCTGGGCGAGTTGGTTTATAGCAATGGGAAGGCACAGCGCGACTGAGACATAGGACAAAGAACACGCAACACACACAGCGCTCGTGTGTGTTGCGTGTTCTTTGTGCTATGTCTCAGTCGCGCTGTGCCTTCCCATTCCTTAGGACAGTTGTGAAAGCGAACGCCCTTTTCACGAGCGGACGAAGTACACTGAGGCACAAACAGTACTTAACAACTGCGCAGCACTCGCCGCGGAGACAAGCGGCCGCAGTTCTGACAAACAAAGAGCTTTGCTTCTAAAATGAGCGTCAAAAGCGGAGACTCACCGTTGTTCGAACGGTTTCGATAGCCACCATACACAAGATAACCAACTGAACTGCTTCTTCGTTGAGTTTTACCACAACAGTGCTTTCTACACGGCAGACGAAAGCGCGCGAATTCCCGCTCTGACGTCATACAGGCGCGGTTCGCAGCGCCGCCATCGGTCGCACACCAGGCGAATAGAGAGCACGAATGTCACTTCGCTCGCTGCAGCGGCCGCGTTTACGAAAGAAGCGTGCTGCTCACAAACAAAGAAGTAACAACTGCGGCAGTTGTTAGCTCGCGCTCATCCTGTGTATACTTGTGCGTTCGTTTCGAGCGTCCTTTTTGTGTTTCAGCAGTGCGCTTTAAGTATCGAGCTGTGACATGGTTCGCCCTCCTCATCGTGCGTCCATTCTGCTTGAGGAGCGCGCGGAATGTTTCGAGCTGCTTGCCGTTCCTCGCATGACAGCACAATTTGTTTCTATCGGATTCCATCCTTCGCCCTTGGGCGAAACAATGCACAATAAACGCTCAACTACCTCCGTGAAGACACGTTTTACTTTCGTGTTATACCGATTCCTATGACAGAGGGATCAGTCATGTTTTTTCCATCATGCTCGCACGATTTAATTAGGGCTGATTTGATGCATGAGGTCGCAACGCCATTCTTCAGTATCTTGAAATGCTCTGAATTATAGTTCAGCAAAGGTTTTTCAGTTTTAGGCAGATACATCCAGCAAGTTTAATTACGAAAAAACTCGATTAGCAAATCTAGAAACTGAATTTCACATTTTTTTTGGTAACTCGAAGGTGAACTCACAAACTGATGTGCATCTTTTTTGCGGCGTACTTGCTCCTACTCGAGGAAACAGTGTGTGAATTTGCAAAAAGTTGGCCTCGGAATGGAACCCTCAAATGCGGTTTTTCAAAGACTGCCTGCGAGTGGCGTGCTACAGTCTTTGTGGGCATGCCTACCGTCGATACTAGGAGTGGTTAAGGCTATCGGAGAGCGCTACAGAGACCTTCTGGAACCAGCTTCGGCCAGGTCTTTCTAAGAAGAAACGCAAAGCAAGGGGAGGCAATGTATTGACCCTGGGGGCTATTCCAGTTCGTGAACAACATTCTTGAACTGCGCTCGAAGCATAAAACCAGCCGAATAATGAATACGCAGCCATGTGTAGAGGACAGGTCCCGGTTTCTTCCGCCGAGCAGATACTAAGGTGAGCGAGGGCAAAAAGACTTGCTATTTCGAGGCGTGAAACAGGAACTTTTTGCTGGTTTGGTTCGGAGTCCGCCGTCCAGCGTCGCTGAGTTTCCTCCTGAAGCGGCTACAATGAAAAGAACGTTTCAACAACGAGCGAGGATGTACAAACGGGATGTGGGCATTGCCTCCACAGAAGTAGTGCCCAATGCCTTCGGAAACAGCGTGGACTTCTTACGTCAACTTGTGCGATGTGTAGTGCGAGGGAAGCTCCAGAAGCAGTGGCTTGACCATAGCGCGGCTGTGTCATCCCTGGCCGACGTGGTGCGCGAGGAAGTCAAACTGGCAGTTCGAGAGCCGCAGTCCATTGGGAAACCACAGCACTATCCCCGGGCAGAAGCGCCACCACAGCGACCGCAGAGTCCCATATGCCGATACTGATTGTATATGGTGCTTTATGGCGCAAGGGCCACTGATGGCCAAAGAGGTGTTTAGTGGCTCTGTAAGGGCCTAAAATCATACGCACTAAAGGTGCGTAAAATAGTAGAATTATTAAGATAATGAGGGACATGAAGTGTGTGGGTTGCAGTAAGACATCAACATGTATATGATGCGCTGCAACGTTGTAATCTTGCACGGCACTACTACCTCACAAGAAACCTTGCGCGCAAGGGACTGGAGGGTAGTGCATAAACACATAATGTCGCAGCGGCACCTTCTTGAAGAGGATGGGCTACGAATCCAAAGTGCAAATGATGTTCAATGTGCGGGACTCGTTGAGAAAGTTTAAAACAGACTGATGATGAAAGTATGCGTGGTCACCTAAAAACATCGCTGGATGGAGGGAGATCTGCTCACGGTACCGTTTAGAGAAATACTTTCTCCTTAGATTTTCCAATCCTGCACACATAATTAAAATATGAAGAACGGTGAGTGTCTCTCCACACATATTGCAAGTCGAAGGTTCACCGCCATTTAAAAGGTGATTGCGGGCGCCTTAAGTATGTCCTATTCTCAGCCTTGAAGATAGTACCTCAGTTTCTCTTGATCGCGTGGTTGGAGGCCAATACCCTAAATGCGGCTTGATGAGATGAAGCTTATTGTAGGACTCAGTGTGCCCACAGACGTTGCCAGTACATCCGGAGTCTCTTACGTATATAAGCTTTTGTAATACGGAGGTGAAAAGCTGGTCTGCCAGCACATTGCCTTCAATGTCACGGTGTCCTGGCACCCAGCACACTACAACATGTTGCTTCGAAGCATAAGCAGTGCACAGGAGTGAGTATAGCGACACAACCACGGGGTTTTTGTGAGTTGTAAATGATTTGAACGCTTTTACGATGCTCAGAGAGTGTTTATATTTCATTCTTTATTCCTTAAAGGCCCCAAATAGGGGTATTACATAAGGGGTGGGATTACAAAAAATAGAAAATTTTTAAGGTGAGAGTAATGCAGACACTTCTTGAGTGAACTCAGATGAGCAGTAGGGATGGTAAAATCGATGAACGATTAATCGATTAAAGGTACACGGTTAATCGATTAATCGTAATCGATTTGCGCCTTTCAATTATTCAAATTAATCGATTAAAACTCTTCGATTAATCGATTACGGCAACTGTCCCCCCCCCCCCCCCCCCAACTCAGCCCCTTGGCCGGTGCGCATGAGTGCGAGGCGAGCGATGCCGATACGCAATAGTCGAGCGCACCTACTCTTTTTCACTACAGCGCATATCAAGTCGCTCTTCAATGACACAAGCGATTCTTATGTTTCAAAAGGATGGACTGTTGGAAATTCATATTCGTTCAGAAAGCTGGGTCCTCTTCGCAGGACCTCTTCCTTTGTCCGTGTGTTTTCGGCGCTATGGATTCAATGAATAAAAACAGAAAGGCTGTGTGTTGCTCAACAGTGAAGATTGCTCAACAGTGAAGTTTGTTATTTTTTGTATATTTCAGACGTGCGAGCGCATGTCTAATTGCCTATTTTGTTTGCGTTCGTTTTCGGCGCCGCGCTGTTTCATCGTGTTTCATCGCATAAACTCAGCTCTCCTAGCCTTTGATAAACTAGCGAATTTCTTCGCCTGCTGTGCCTATGGCAACTTTTTGGGTATTTTATTTAACTCTCAGGTCCGCCATGGTGGATCAGTTGTTACAGCGCTCGGCTGCTGACCCGAAGTTCGCGGGTTCCAACCCGTCCGGGGCGGTCGCATTTCGATGCGGGCGAAATGCTCGAGGCGCACGTACTGTGCGATGTCAGTGCACGTTGAAGAACACCAGATGATCGAAATTTCCGGAGCCCTCCACCATATATATATATATATATATATATATATATATATATATATATATATATATATATATATATATATATATATATATATATATATATCATGATTTTAAAGCTAGCATTCCTGCGATGCAGTTAGCCCAATTTATACGTATTAGTCACTTCGGCAAACAGCGTGTTCAAGCGCAGTTTTCTTGCGCTATGACGCGGAAAATGTTGACTCAGCTGCTCTCTTGACATAAACACGTATAATAGATTAACCCTAGCACTTGCAACTAGGACCTCGTCTCCACACGAAGCACAACAGGTGCCGCCTTAGTTGAGCGAATATGCAGCTCAAGGAAGCGCACTCGCGGATTATGAAAATGGCCGTACAGACCCCGGAGAAGTGCTGCTTTCAGCTAACGCTTGCTGTGACACGTCAGCGAGCCTATAGAGGCCCCCCGTCTTCTGGTGCGACGCGAAAGGAGGACAGTCGCAAAAGACTATATGTTCTAATGCCTGACCGTGGAGCCCGAACGCTTATAGTTCGGGCTCCACGGTAGTCTAGTGGTTGTGGAGCTCGGCAGCTGACCCGAGGTTCGCGGGATCGAATCCTGGCCGCGGCCGCCGCTTTTTCGATGGAATCGAAAATGCATGAGGCCCGAGTACTTAGACTTAGGTGCACGTTAAAGAACCTCAGGTGGTCGAAGTTTCCTGAGCCCTTCACTACGGTGTTCCTCATAATCATATCGTTGTTTTGGGACGTAACACACCAGATTATTATTATTATTATTATTATTATTATTATTATTATTATTATTATTATTATTATTATTACAGTTGCGGCTGTACACATTATTGAAGATGTGCGCGTAGAGCCGAGTTGGGCAACGAGGAGGTGAAATATGTGGATTACGCTGGTGCGACTGCCGCTCATTTTAACCGGGAGGCAAAATCTCTTGTCGCTCTACTTCCCCCAGATGCCTGTACCGATGGTCTGTTTGAGGCCAGTATGTTGCTGTGAAATTTCGCATGGGCGACCTCAAGGAAGAGATCACGTCAGTCCGCAATTATAGTATTAAAGAGGGCTTCCGCAATATCTAAAAGACAATCGGAGAAAAGAGGCCATCCCTACGAGTGCGAGCGTCTTATTTATTTCATCTTACCTCCTCGTATCTGCGTTGCCTTTTTTGGGACGTTAAAACCCCATATATTATGAATTATTATCTGTTTTGCCTTTCGCGTCATTTCCTAACCCTCGTACATGCTGCATGTTTCCGGTGCGTCTTTTCGACCAGTGTGGTCGCCGGAAACGCCTCCGATATCCGTGCGCTCCAGGCTTCGAGAAAATACGACCTGCTGCCGAATCGTCCATGGATGATAGCCACAGATCCTTCAATCCGTGACATACCCAAAGACGACGTGGCCGCCGTGTCCATTGGCCGAAAGTGAGAATTTTCACGAAGGCGCCATTGTGCGCTGTGACCTCTAGCGCGTCTGATAGAAACACTTCGGTTGAGATCACATACAAACAATGCCTCTCAAATATAAGGCATCCTTTTTAAAGCACCCATCAGAAATGTCGATTAATCGATTAAAACATCACATCGAAACCAATTAATGGATTAAAGGTCAAATCGATGAGCGATTAACGGTTAATCGATTAATAAATTTAATTGACCATCCCTAATGAGCAGGTGACAGCAGCGATGTCGTAGGGAAGGCCGTTCCAATCTACAGCTACACGAGGGAAAAAAGAAGATGAAAATGTTACAGTGCGCACGTTGTGACGAGCAACATTTAAAGAATGACCGGTGCGATGTGAAACTCGCGCTGGTCATTCAGATAACCCAAAAAATTTTGGCAGACCATTAATCCTCAATCACACCGAACAATCACTATTCCCAACGAAACATGTGATCCCTTACCAGACTTCGAGTGCGCGAATATCGTGAACTCTACCTTTCCATCAGTCCTCACCCTGGAATCCAACACTCCTCTTCATTTCTGCTTCCGTTTTAACTTTGTTCTTTTCGCAGTCGTTAAACACAGGTGACCTGCCGACAGAATGGAAGGTGGGGAAGGTCGTCCCGGTCTACGTGTCAGGTAATAGAGAATCACCACTAAACTACCGCCCAATTTCCATAACAAGCATCCCTTTCAAGCTCATGGAACACGTCATATTCTCTCACATTGTGGATTTTCTTGAGTCTAATATTTTTTTTTCATTCTTCACAACATGGGTTCCGAAAAGGACTATCACGTGAAACTCAATTAGCCATCTTCGTTCATGATCTACATTTGAACCTCGATATTAACACACAGACTGATGTAATTTTACTCCACTTCGCTAATGCGTTTTACAAGCTAGCTCATCAACGGCTACTGCTAAAACTTTCGCGCCTTAACCTTCATCCTAACGTTCTCAGGTGGATGAAGCAATTTCTAACAAACCGCTCTCAATTTGTGCAAATCAACAACTCTTCTAACCCACTCCCACTGACATCAGGCGTTCCACAAGGCTCTGTGTTAGGTCCCCTACTTTTCTTAATATATATTAATGATCTACCCCTTTGTGTCTCTAGTAATATTCGCATATTTACAGACGATTGTGCTGTTTATCGTACTATATGACCAAATTTTTGCTTCAAACTGACCTCAACAATATTCAAAACTGGTGTGATGACTGGCTAATGTTACTAAACCCTTCTAAGTGCAAGGTTATGTCAATAACCCGTCGTCGCACACCTTTCATCTCATCTTATATAATGCATGATAAACCCATTGAATCAGTCAAATCATTGAAATAGTTAGGTGTCACTATATCTAGCGACCTTGATTGGTGTTTACATATTAACAACGTCATATCATCTATATAACTGATTTTCGTATGCTCATCATATAAATTGTTTTCGTATGCTTGCATCTTTGATATGTTTAACGGCGGATAATATGACGTAAGCATCCGCTGTGAATATACATGTGTTTGGATGCAGCGTGCCAGAATCGGAAAAAGATGGGTCCGACCGCTGCATAAGATACGCCAGCATGGGTATTCGATGTATCCGTAAAAAATTCTGCACATGAGTATTTGTGTTGTAGTTCGAAGAGCTGCATACGGATATGTGCAGCAGGGGCATGCTTTGTAACATTGACAACAGAAACGTCACAGTCTATAACCTGCCAGTGCCACGGCGGGAGCTGTTTTTCAGGAGCCATAAGTTGATGTTGAAGTATAGGAACATCTGCTTCTTCAGCCAGTTCTCTTACACGAAGTGAAAAGGGCTTTCTCACTGCCGTACGGTTTTGGAATAGTAGAGAGCTGGACAGATCGTTTATTATAGAATATGCAGGATGTTCATTATTTGCGTTTTACTTTTAGAAAATAGACGAACGATAAATGCGATCTCTGTAAGTGTAGCGACCACTCGTTTGATTCAACGTAAAGGCCTTCCACAGGGCTTGTCCTAAAGGCTCCTGTGGAAAGGCGGATACCTAGACGGTGGACAGGGTCCAGCAACTTCAAAGCACTTGGTGTGGCCGACTGATAGATTATAGCCCCATAGTCCATGCGTGTGCGTATTAGGCTTTTGTATAGGTTCATGAGGCATTTTCTGTCAATGCCCCATGTTGTGCGTGACAGTACTTTCAGAACGTTCATTGTTTTCAGACAGTTGCTTTTGAGGTATTTGATATGCTGTATAATTGTGAGCTTCGAGTCTAAAATAAGTCCTAAAAATTTGTGCTCTATTTTAACAGGCGGACGTTGTCCCTTCATAGCAATGTGGGGATCTGGTGCAGACCTCTCTTTCTAGAGAAAGTACGCATGTGCTTTTTTGTGGGTTTAGTCTGAAGCCATTCCCTTCAGCCCAGTAGGAGACTTTGTTGAGACCTAGCTGTACCTGACGCTCACACATTGTAAGGGAGCAGGATTTAAAGCCTATCTGAACATCACCAACATAAGTTAAGTAATATACGTTACGTGGGATGCACAGACGTAAGGAATTCATTTCTACAATAAAAAGAGTACAACTGAGCACTCCTCCTTGTGGCACTCCCGTTTCCTGCGCAAACTGTCTTGATAAACCATTGCCCGCTCGAACACGGAATCGGCGGTTAGACATGTAACTTTCGATCACACTTAGCATGTTACCACGTATACCCAAGTGTGAGAGATCTCTAAGTATACCGGAACCTCCATATGGTATCGTAAGCCTTTTCCATATCAAGGAAAACAGACAAGAAGAATTGTTTGTGGACAAAGGCTTCACGTATTTGTGTCTCAATGCGTATCAGATGGTCAGTCGTGGATCGACACTCTCTAAACCCGCACTGGTATGGGTCGAGCAGTTTGTTCGATTCAAGAAAATGTATTAGCCGACGGTTTATCGTTTTTTCGAACACTTTGCACATGCAGCTTGTTAGTGCTTGGTAGCTCGAAACTGACGATGGATCCTTACCCGGTTTCAAAATAGGCATTATAATCTCCTCTTTCCACGCAGAGGGAATCTCGCCAGAGAACCATACAGCGTTATACAGAGAGAGGAGACGATTCTGCGTTTCAGGGGGTAAGTGTTTCAACATTTTATATATTATGCGGTCACAACCTGCGGTAGATTCGTTGCATGAGTTTAGTGCTGCCTTCAGCTCAGCTAAGGAAAATGGTTGGTTATATGCCTGGTTTTTTCCACACTTCCGTTCTAATTTATGTCCCTTTATCCTTGCTTTGCAGAAGTTTTTGAATATCATCAAGATTTCGTAAGAGACCTCTAACAGTCCAGTGAATAACTTGCGTGTTCATATTGGAAATAAAATAAAATGGTGCTGTGTGTACAAAAAGAGAAGTGTTTGATGGTGTGGCAAATGTATAAGTAAAAGGGCCGTCATCCGTCCCCGTTATGGGCATTTTGGTTTTCTTGACGCGGTCGAGCGACCAGCGCCGTTCCTTTGGCACCCGTGGTGCCGGTATTGTATCCATACAATACCGGTAGTTGGATGCAATACGGTGCCGCTATTGTATCCAACGCGAGCGCGCCACGCTCATGGCGCACTCCCGACCCTTTCGTTGGCTTGATATACACCAAATTCGGTATTGCGCGACGTGACTGTATGACGAACATAAATGCCAAGTGGTCATATTGAAATCATGACATGTCATGTGCAACGTGACTTGCATGCCACGCTCGTGGCACTCTCGTGGCCGTTTCGCTAGCTTGATATACACCAAATTTGGTATTCCGTGACGTGACTGTATGACGAGCATAAATGAGAAGTGGTGATATGGAAATCATGACATGTCATGTGCAACATGACTTGCATGCCACGCTCTGACACTCTCGTGGCCATTACGCTAGCTTGATACCAAATTTGGTATTGATTGACGTGATTGTATGACGAGCATAAATGACAAGTGGTAATATGGAAATCATTTTATTTTATTTGACAATACTGCTAACTCCTAGAGGCTAGTGGAGCCGTTGCAGAGTGGGATTACATTCATGAATCACGCATAAATATTTTTAAGGAAAACAGTTTGAGGAAAATGAATAAAATATAAAGCAAAGAACAAACACAACTCGCTAAGCAGAACAGCACAAAATGTAACAATAGCAGAAGATAAAGCAAAGAACAAAGACAACTCGCTCAAGCAAGACTGTACTCTTTTTATTGTAGAAATGAATTCCTTACGTATGTGCATCCCACGTAACGTATTTTACTCAACTTATGTTGGTGATGTTCAGATAGGCTTTAAATCCTGCTCCCTTACAATGTGTGAGCGTCAGGTACAGCTAGGTCTCAACAAAGTCTCCTACTGGGCTGAAGGGAATGGCTTCAGACTAAACCCACCAAAAAGCACGTGCGTACTTTTACCATGACATGTTATGTACATGTGCGTACTTTTATCATGACATGTTATGTACATGTGCGTACTTTTATCATGACATGTTATGTGCAGCATGACTTGCATGCCACGCTCATGACACTCGTGGGCGTTTCGCTAGTCTCATATACACCAAAATTGGTATTGCGGGACGTGACAGTATGGCGAACATAGGTGGCCGGTGGTAACAAGAAAATCTTGGCATGCATGTCATTACAATGGCATTTACACGCCAAGATCATGGTGCGCTTGCGTCCAGTTCGCTAGCTTGATATACACTAAAATTGGCATTGCGCGATTTGACTGTATGACGACCATGACTGGCAAATTCTAACATGTAAATCATGATATTCATATTATGTACAGCATGATTTGTTTCTTGCTGGCTGCTCCGCATTACATCGATTCCCACAGATCGTGGGATCTGCCGGTTTTTTTTTCTCGTTACTTTCAACATGACCATCTCCTCCTTTCTCCACTGTGGACAAGATCTTGAATACGTGGCATGAGACCCATCACAATTTACACAGTGTGGTGTGTCACTGCAAATGTCGGAGGAGTGGCCTTGAACTCCACATTTGGCACAATAGTGAGCTTACCACGGCAGCTTTGCGATCAGTGGCCGAAGCTTTGACACTGATAACATCTCCGTGAATGTGGGACGTGTGGTCTTACCGTTAACTTTATGTAGCCTGTCTCAACGGTCTGAGGAAGATCATTGGAAGAAAAGGTAAGGATTACATGTTTCGTTGGGATTTCTTGGTTGTCACGCCGTATTTTGATTCGTTGCACATTCGTCACATTTTGGTTTTACCAGCCTTCCAAGAGCTCAGCCTCTGTCAGGTGAAGAAGGTCTGCATCGGATACGCCGCCCCGCGAAGCGTTCACAGATCGGTGTGGGGTTACTGTAATGGGTGTTTCTCCTAATGTCTCAAGGCTGCTGAGCTTGCGGTATTGCTCGTTATCGTGAACCTCAAGCAGGAGGTCTCTGCTAGGCATTCTGGCTGATCTTATACCCTGGTCCTAGGTTATTTGTCAAGGATCTTGAGACAGCGAACGGAGAGATGACTCGTGCAGGCATTTCTGTTTTCTCACTATCGATGACATGGAATCGCGGGAAAGTTTCTTTTGGTTTACTGAACAGTTTCATGACTTCCTCGGTGCGCACCCTCTTCTGACGGTGTCGATCAAGCAGACGGGGAAAAGCAGGTGTTCCCATAGCAATATCGTTTCTTTCGGCAGAAATGGCAGCCACCCACCTCGGAGCCCAACTAGGGGACGCTGCAGAACTTAAACTGTGAAGCTCCTGGCGTCAACCGTACAGTGCCGCTATAATCAAATATATAATGCCCAAGGAAGGGCCCATACACAAGGTTAACCCAAGCCGCCTACGAAATTGAAGGAATAATAGAAGAGAAGAGAGGAGAGTATTGAAAGGAAATAGGAAAGAAGAAAGATCGAATAGGGGGACAGGAAAAGGTGACTGCCGATTTCCCCTGGGTGGGTCAGCCCAGGGGTGCCGTCTACGTGAAGCCGGGGCCAAAGGGGTGTGTTGCCTCTGCCAGGGTGCCTTAAAGGTCCAATCACCCAGCGTCGGCTCAACCCCCAGGATCCCCTCAGATCCAGCTTTCACGGACATCGGCGTTTAGTTCGCGTGTCTTCCACCACGTGCCGCATGACTTTTATCTTTTGAATCTCGCGCGAAGTCAAGCGTTGCGTCAAGGCAAGAAAGAAAAGGAAAGAAACAAAAGAAAAAAAGTTCAGAACACACAGCTTCACGACTTGGCGTGGCCTGCCGCGTTCGTTGCTAACGGCGACAAAGATAAGACCGGCGAGCTGCAACGTTAAAGTGGTCATTCCCCGATCCTATGGCAACGACTCGTTTTACGCATCAGAAAAAGAAAACGGTGCGCGACTGCACCGGGAATTCGGAAGGGCAGCCAAACGTA
>JALIZH010007805.1:0-20799 GCA_030522465.1 Rhipicephalus appendiculatus
ACGACCGACGGAGATGCCTTCCGTCTCTTCATCCACTACCGGCTAAAAAGAGGGCAGACCATCAAGGACTACTACGACGAGCAAAAACGACTGGGCTCCTTGGCCGACCTTAAAGAGTACCGCATAATTTCTGGACTGACTGACGGTATTCCTCCTGAGGTGGAACTGGCGCTCGCAGGACTGTCATTCAACTCGTCATCAGAGTGGCTCGCCGCTGCCCAACGGGTCGAGACATCTTTAAGGCGGGTGAGAGGAATTTCCGTTACTCGTACTCATAGTACTACATCAAGAACTGCACGTCTCTTCAGCAGACCGCCGCAGCCAACATTGATTTCTCGACCGCGTGTCCCACAAAATGAATGTAGATATTGCTCAGCTGCTGGTTTCCCACGACAGTTTCATTGGCACAACGAATGTCCGCGCCGCGGCAACGTGTCCGCTATTGAGACTAGACCGGGAAACGAGAAGAGCGACCCAGAGTTTCATTAATACAGTTCGATGCTCTCATCAACGGAAGGCTAGTAACTGCAATTCTTGATACAGGAGCAACAATTACTTGTATCAGTGAAGATGTGTACAAACAGCTCAAGCTTCAGTTGATGAGAGACTCCAGCATCATGGTGCAGCAAGTTACTTCAAGCATTCGAACTTTGGGTCGCGTAAACATTCAATTGCAAATTGGGAATGTCACAAAAAAAGTTTGCGTACACGTTCTGCGAGGCATGAGAACACAATTAATTCTTGGCCTAGACAGTGTTTCGTACTTCAATATTTCTGTAAATTTGGAAAGCCAGTCAGTAAAACAAGGACGTGAAAATTTGAACCTAGCCAATCACAATAAAAAGAAAGCCACTAGAGCACCACTGATGAGAACCCTGAATTCATAAAACTTGCCGGAACATGAATCAGCAGTGCTCGACTCTCTTTTAAACAAGTATGACGAGATCTTCTCGAAATCCCAGACAGATATTGGATGCATCACTACTGAGCAACATAGGATCGCACTTACCAATGCTGTCCCTCTTCATCGAGCACCATACAGATGTTCACAGGCCGACAAAGCGGAAAATAACAAGCAAGTTGACGCCCTCATTAAGCAAAGTGTTGTGAGGCCTTCGTTGTCGCCCTATGCCGCACCGGTCATCTTAGCGGAAAAGAAAGGCGAAGGTCGTACTCGTCTATGTATTGACTACCGCAAGCTCAACGCCATAACGGTAGCCGACTATCAACCAATTCTACGTATAGATGATATTCTGGACCGCTTGGGAAAGGCGAACTTTTTCACTACGCTAGATGTAACGTCGGGATACTGGCATGCCCGAATGCATCCCGACGACGTTGAAAAAACTGCGTTTGTCACGACTAATGGTCATTATGAGTGGTTGGTAATGCCGTTCGGGTTAAAGAACGATCCGGCTACATTTGAAAGAGCCATGAAATCAATAATAGCCAAACATCGGCTCACTAATGTTAGCAATTATTTTGACGATGTGGTCGTATGCTCAGAGACATTTGACGATCATATACGACACCTCGAGGCACTGTTGAAAGCTCTTAAAGACGAGAACGCAAACCTGAAATAGAAAAAGTGCCAATTTGCAAGATCCAGCACTGAATACTTGCGCCACAAAATTTCACAAGGAATAGTGACACCTAAGCAAAGTAACGTGGCTGCAATACTCAAATTTCCGACACCTAAACGAGAGAAAGACCTCCAGCGTTTCCTGGGCACTGTAAACACGTACCGTCAGTACATCCCTCATTTCAGCGACATCGCTCTCCCACTCACGAGACTACTCCACAAAGGAAGCAAGTGGACGTGGACAGATCAATGCGAGCAAGCTTTTCGGGAACTGAAGGAGCGCGTAACTGAAGAACCGGTGCTTCGCATATACGACACTTCGAGACCATGTGCTGTGTACTGTGACGCATCTGGCGAAGGCATTGGTGCAGCGCTGAAGCAACCTGACGACAAAGGCAAGGAACATCCCGTTGCCTAATACTCCCGCAAACTATTTAAGCGCGAGGTCAATTATGCCATTACAGAAAGAGAATGCCTTGCCATTATAGATGCAATTGATAAATGACATTGCTACCTTCATGGAAAGCCATACACTGTTGTAACGGATCACTATGCACTACAGTGGATGAAGAATGTTAAGAATCCTCAAGGTCGTCTCTTCCGGTAGTCGTTGAAACTATCAATGTATGAAGTAAACATCAAACATCAAAAGAACGTAAGCAACGTCGAAGCAGATGCACTCTCCAGAGCCCCAATAGTTCAACTTCTGTCCCACGATGAACTTCAACGATGCAGCAATGAGCGCCCAAAGGAACCTATTCATTGGAAAACAACGTAGTCATCGTCAAAAGAAAAGGACTAAGAAAAATCTATGTACCCCACGAACTACGCCCAACCATTCTTAAGAACGCACATCAACATTTTGGGCATGTCGGAGTGAAGAAGGCACTATCACTCTTGTCTCCGCAATATTATTGGCCGGATATGGTAACCGATGTTGCCACCTACATTCGGCATTGTGATACGTGCCAGAGATGCAAGAAGACGAAAACAAAGTATGGGACACTTGAATCACTGCCTCCTGCTGAAGAACCTTTTGATCTCTTTGCGATGGACACCATTGGAGGATTTCGTGGATATCGCTCATCAGAACGGTTTGTCCACTTGGTTATTGATCATGCTACTCTCTACGTATGGGCGTTCGCTCATAAAAATGAGAACAGCGACGCCTACATCTCATGCTTAAAAACCATTTTTGCAACCAGAAATCCACGGAAGTTCCTTCCAGATCGTGGAACAGGATTCACTGCAGGAAAATTTAAACAGTTTCTAAAAACTTAACCGAATACATCAGCTCTTCACCTCATCTCATCATCCGCAATGCAATGGTATGAACAAGTGGGCAAACCAGACCATCGTAACCAGACTTAAGTGCAAGATTAATGAAGAGCCACAGAATGGTTGGACTACGCTGCTGTCGGAGGTAATAGACGAATACAACAGAACGCCTCACAAAGTTACCGGCTACGCACCGTCCTTCCTGATGTATGGAATGCCATCTTATCCAACTGTACTGAAACGGCGAGAACAAACTGTGGAAGAAGCGCGGAAAGCTGCTCTTAGTAATTGCGGCTCAATGCTTCGTTGAGAAGACGGAGGTGACTGTCGAAATCAGGGGAGAAAACAATGACATCATCTAAGTGACATAGGCATGTATTCCATTTTAACCCACGCAAGACGCTATCCATCATCCTTTCGAATGTTGCAGGCGCATTTCAAAGGCCGAATTACATAACATTAAATTCGTATAGACCACCGGGTGTCACGAAAGCAGTTGTTGGGCGATCTGATGGTGCCACGGGGACGTGCCAATAGCCGGACCGTAGGTCTAGTGATGAGAAGAATTCGGTGCCGTGCAAGCAGTCCAGGGCATCATCGATGCGTGACAAAAGGGTACGCATCTTTACGCGTAACTTTGTTCAAGCGGCGGTAATGGACGCAGAAGCGAATCGAGCCTCCTTTTTTCTTCACAAGCACAACATGTGAAGACCAGGGACTGCTGCAAGACCGAATGACGCCACGTTGCAACATGCGTCTACTTCTCGGTGATCACACGACGCTCAGCAGGAGACACACGGTAGGGGCGCTGTCGCAGTGGTTCTTTTCAACCGGTGTTAACGTGATGGACAATGGTGTGGGTTCGGCCTAACGACGTCTGCTGACAAACGAACGAGCCGCGAAACTGGTGAAGAAGGGCTAGGAGCTTTTCGCGGTGTGCCTCTTCAAGTTCGCCATCAATTGAGGGGCCAAACGCATTCATGTTTGGGCGATGAGGCGGACTGGTTCATGTCGTCAGTGCATAAAGGTGCAAATCACTCGCCCCGTCAAGGCCGAATATAGAGGAAACGTCCATGTCTTCGAACGTTCCAATGCATTCGCCGTGGAGCAAGGTTGTGGGAGACGGCAAGGGATTCGTGACAAACAAATTCGTAGCGCCGGTCGTAATGTGCAGGAATAGCGAACTGCAACGCGAAACTCCGGCGCCGTTGGAAGGTTGGGAGGGCGTAAACACAACTGCATACTCGGACACGTCGGCACAGGACACGGGGAGAAAAAGGTTGCGCTATTCGGTGGTATGTCGATGTCGTCGGCGACAAACAGCTTGTTCAGGCAACGAGGAACACAACGCTGAGAAGGCAACTTCCGCACGAGCACAGTGGATAACCGCATGATTACGAGACAGAAAATCTCATTCCAGGATCACATCATGAGAACACGCAGGTAGCACAACAAATTCAACATTATACAAACACCTTGGATTACAACGCGAGCTGTGCAGGCAGCTGATGGCCGAATATGGTGAGCGCTGGCATTACGGCGGGACCATCCCTTTGACGTCGTGGTGACCTTTTAAAGCAGGCGGCAAAGTTTTAAATCAATCACTGAAACGGTAGCACCAGTGTCCACAAACGCAAGGCTACGATAGCCATCCACAAAAACGTCAATGAAGTTTGCCGGAGAAATGCGAAGACTTCATTTTTTCGACGACGACGTAGTTCGTGCCTCGGAAATGGCGGCATCTAGTTTTCCGCGTTTGAAGGGGGTCGACGGTGAGCGACGTCGGGGAGATGGAGATTGGCGGTTAACTGAGGGCAGGCGGTCGGGTGAAGAAGATCTTTGTTGTCGTGCAGTGCCTCTAAAGCGTCGAGAGTCGTACGGCGATCATTGCATGACGTCTGTGTGGACGGGAGGGCGGCGGTGGCAGAAATGTGCCACATGCCCTGCATAACCGCAAGAATAACAGATAGGGCGGTTGTCTGCGGTGCGCCACGAATTCGGATATGCAGCGACTGGTCGGCCGAACGGAGCTGGTGATGACTGAACAGGCACCGGCGAGCGAGCAAAAGTTGGCTGACCAGGCGGTCTGGCTGCTACGACCCGCGCGTACGTCAGGGGCGCATCCTCCAGAGGTGGTGAACGAGTGAAGGCAAAGCGTCAGTTACCTCTTCTTGGATAACGTGCCATATGGCGGGAGCAAGATGACGCACTGTGCTGCTTTGGGCGTGCTCGATAAAATAAACAGCTGCCGAGTGACCTCTTCACGAGCGAACTGCTTGATGTGTGCCAACACGTCATTCTGGTCTCCGAGAGTCAACGCCGCGATCGAGTCACGCTGTTCCAAAGAGGGCCGTGTTTGGGCGCGTTGCTTGGCAATTCGTCAAAAATCTAGCACAAGCTCACAAGTTCGTCTGCGGTTTGTGGGTCCTTGACTAACAACATTTGAAATGCGTCATCGGCTATTTCCTTGAGTATCGGTTTGATCTTGTCTGTTTCGAGCATCGGTGGGTTCACACGCTTGCACAAGTCCACAACGTCTTCAGTGTAACTGGTGAAGGTCTCCCGGCTGTTGAGCCCGCTCACGAAGTCGTAGTTCCGCGTGGAGATAGAAAAGTTCGTGAACGGTTGGCTGCAATCAATGTTGGTAAGTGCTTCCACTTTGAGATGAAACATGGCCACTGACCAAGTCTGATGATGATCTGATGTTTCGGAACATCATACGGGTTCCTTGTTCACTGAGCTGGACTAGAAGTCGTTGTCAGTTATGAAACCAATAGGTGCAACGAGCGTGCGTAGATAGCAGACATAGTCCCTGTTGTTCTACTCATTGTAGCTGGCGCTGACTGGATGATTAGAGATTATAGGAGCCGGGGGGATGACATGTTGTTTTCCTTGGAGATGACAGCGGCATTGTCCCAGTCAATGATGTGATTATGTTCGTGCGCATGCTCAGCAATGGCGTTTGTCGTGTGACTGTTGTTAGTTACGTCACGTTGGTGATCCTCGAGGCATCGGGAGAACTTTTCTGTTTCGCCAATGTACACTTGACGGCAATCAACACACGGTATCTTCCGCTCTTTCGATGATTTCCTGATTCTGTTTGATTCTGGCTATGATGCCGTTGAGCCGTCCTATCAGCATGCCTTGAAAGTGTTCCAAGAATGCCTCGATCCAATCTCTCTCACGCATAGGCTGCCGGAGAATGGTTCCCTGAGGTTTTTAGATTTAATACTAACATTCTCTGCCAGACACCTCTGTTGGACATATGAGTCACCGGGGAAGATACCTCTGTTGCCGTACGCGTCTTCTCACAGCAAACTGTTAAAGCGAGGTATTGTAAAAGCATGTTTGCCATAGGCGTGCGCAGGGGGGGCAGGGGGGGGCTAGAAGAGGGGGCGCAAAGCTAGCCCCCATACATTGACATAATAGGGAGGGGGGCGAGAGAGGGGTGCATAGTCAGCCCCGTACATTGACATAATAGGGATGGGGGCGCTGCGACACACCGTCGCCCCCTCCCCCGAAGGGGAACCTTGCGCACGCCTATGATGTTCCATAACGCTTTAACCAAATCTTGGTTTCACTCAGTACAGGAAAGTTTCGGCAAGCAGATTCTCCGTATTGAGGCAGCTGGCAATCCTAGCTCCTTGCTAGTTTCCGTTTCTGAGAAGCTGCGCAGACAGTCAAGGATAGGTAACACGTGGGGCACTTCACAGGAAACGCGTCCCAAGAAGGGTGCATTGCTACCGTATCTTCACGGCATTTCACATAAACTCAAAAAGATAGGCTCCCAAGAGCGGGTGCGTCCGTGATTTTTTTCGCACCAGACTACCTCAGTTATGTGTCCGAACTAGTCCCTTAGGAAGTACCGCGAGTCATTGAAAAATTCAGCACCGTCAAAGTTCTTTGAGTGTGCAATGGGAATTGTTTACAGTACACTTTTGCCTTGTGCACAAAAGTACGTTAGCCGGACGGGCAGGTGTTTTAACGTAAGACTACAGGGACATTGCCTAAAAGTAAGAAACGTGGCAAGCGACCGTTTTTTTTCCTCTGATTGTTCAGAATGTGGATGCAAGCCCTTGTTTGAGAAAGCAAGAGTTCTCGCGCCTCACCTCAGCGAAGGCACTAGAATCATAACAAAGGCCGCAACAATACCTCGAGGAAGTCGCATCAGTAAACGGCCCATATTCTTATGAGAGAAAAAGAACTGGAGTGTTTGGACTCTTTTGGCACGTGGTGTTCCAGGGTACTCACTTGTTTTTTGTTTCTTCAAAGGTTCCATCTTGCCTTTTAGATTTGTTTGGTGTTTTTTTTTTGTTCTTGGATAAGCATGTGATCTTATCTTTTTTTGTGGGCTATATATTTGTGCGTCCTTCGTAATAAAAATCAGTTGGAAGTCGGCGCTGGTCCTCGTCTTTTCTATATGTACCATGCCAAATTTTTGTGCTGAGCAGTTTAGTAATGGAATACCAACAAGCCTAATCCAAAACTTCACTTCACATTGCGAGCGCGCACGCGAAGAGCGGCACCCGAGTACTCTCTCTGATGTCACACGTGAGAGGGCGCCACCCAAGGATGCCGAGGAGAATAGGGCTTACCCTGTGCCCTTAACAGTATTATGGGTGTGGCTGTTACGTGGGTGCGGTCATTACACGAACATATACGTTATCTTTCGCAGCTCCTCTCCAATGATGGTTCGGATGGTTGTGCAGGTGGTCGTGGCCCTAAGGCATGGACAGGTGCGCTGTTTTCGTTCGAGCGACGACTGTACTGCCGGATGCGCACGGTCTTATCAATTGTCGTCGATTCAGAGACGACCACTTGGACATTGCTGAGTGCCGTCCGCATCAGTCCCGCGCGAGTCTTCGTACGAGTAAGCGGACTTTCTTCTTTTCGGGCATGGCCAGGTTGGCGCAGCGGAAAAGTAGCATAACCTGTTTTGTGAAGAATGCGAAGTTTTCGTTTGGAAAAAGGCAAGCCGCTTTCGAGCATGGGTTTGGCGTTTTTTTGACGACGCTCGTGAGCTGTACTAGTATTATGATTCGGAAAAAGTCGAACGTTGTCAGGGACGACTCTTGCTTTTCTAAAGCGACAGCGTTAAAAAGCTCGTTTCGCAGAAATTCCGACGTCGGCGTAGGTGTCGGCGTCGTTGGTTGTGAGCGAAAAATCATCGTCTTGTCCGTGGCCGAAAAATTGAGCAGGGTGCAAATAAAATAAATAATAAAAATTTCCGGGTCCGGCGTGAGGATCGAACCCGGGCCGCCTGCGTGGCAAGCAGGTGTTCTACCACAGAGCCACGCCTCTGCCTGGAAGTAGTGGAAATAACTTCCTCTGCTTGGAAATGTAGTGAAAATAACTTTCATGTTTCGCAAACGCAAGCGTCATTTATATAGGCGTCGCAATATAACATGTAATATCCCAGGAATATTGCGTGGTACAAGCGTACATTACCATCGGGCGTCAGAATATGCGACTATCATAACGATTGCGTAGTTTAAAGCCGGCCACCCATTACAAATGGCACACACCTTACTGCGCACATTCCCTTAACACCACGTAATGGGTGAATAGCAAGTATGCACTAAGTGGTTGAAGTAGGCACTCGGGACAGGATATCGCTATCGCGTTCAACTCTTAAAGGCGAAGATTAAGGGTCCCCCAATCTTTAACCTTCTCCTGCCGGCGTCGATAAGGCGAAGTACACACGATGGATCTTGCATTGGCTTGTCGAGTTATTGTAAACGATGATGCGGTCGCACGCTTCCAGCTGGGTTTTGGGGCCTTCGAATGATGATCCGCGGGAAGGGTGGCGAGTTTCTGGATTTTGCAGCATGTATGTGGCGGGTGACACAGCGTCCGTTATTGTTCGTACCGTATTATTAGGTGTGGCTTTTGTTCTATTGAACAGTTTTCTGGCCGTAGGTTTTGCTGCATGCGTCTCACCCGATGACCCGGCATGCCTTTGGGGTCTTCTCCTTCGCTGCTTGGGCTTGGTTTAAGTCTTCTCGGGGGCATTCTTAACATGTGCAAAGCAACACCTCCACCAGATATCACGCGCGAGTGACAGTGAAGTATTCATAATGGTAATCCTGTGATGGTTAAAGTCTTTATCGGATAGACAAACTTGACCGCAGAAAGAGAAATAGCAGTCAGATTGCAACGATATCGGCGCACGCAGTCGGCTATCGTCGATGATCTAATCGTGGCCAGACAACGTTGTCTTTTATACACGAGGGAACCAATATGTCTGCGTTATCGCTCGTTCTCCCATTAGTGCTATGATAAACAAGACCGCTAGCACCTTGTGCTCAATCTTATGGGAATAGTACAAACCTATAGCGAAGTCTCCCCCAAAACATCGGGCGTGGCCTGCTCTGAGTGGTTCTAGCACATTTTGTTTGTTAAACATGATCACACAAAGATACAGCAATATGCTATCGTGGCAATATCTTCAGCCATGGAAGGTTTTATTTTACAGCGAAAGCTGTTATGAGATCACAAGGGTCGTTATTGCGCCGTAGTTATCCGCTGCCGCCGCCGGTGTCCGTAACCAATATCGCACGAAATAAGAAAAAAACTAACTAAATAAAAAACATCAAAGACAAAATGGGAATCGAACCCGGGTCCTCTGCGTTGCAGCCCAGCACCCTAACACTGAGCTACGCCACTGCTTTTTTTTCTGTCTTACATGGTATTTATTAAAAATGAGGTTCATGTATACACATAGCGTCCAAAAACTTAAGGCTGCCTTCACAAATGTACAACAGGCATTACAAAACAAATTGCGCGGAACACTTTGTTCTAAAAGGGTATTTGAGCAGTGCATTTTATGAACTGTGGATACCCGTCCGGCTGAAACTGTAGTTCTTCATAGAACTCTTTTAGCTGTACAGTCATTTGCACGAAATGTGACCGCGAAGACACATTTGATTCCGCATGCCTGTCTAACATGCGAGTTTTCCATAAACTGTGCATGCCCAATAACAAGAGCATGTCAACTGGCATAGCATTGGGTTTAGCATTGGGTTTGGGTGGTACAAGGTAACGTATGGTGTGAGAATTTAAATCAAGTTGCTTTTGAAAAGCCCTATGCAGGACGTCCCAAAAGAGGATGGCGTCCTTACAACTAATGAAACAATGTCCTATTGTTTCTGCTTGAAACTGCGGTGCAATCTGATTCTATGCAGGCTTCATGTCGGGTAATAAATCGCGTTAACGTGTGTTGCAAAGCGTTTTAGAACAGTAAAGTAACAACCAGGCGTCACACCTACACGAATTGCTTAACGAGTGGGTCGTTCAATGCTCCAACCCATTACAAAAGCCTCCGGCATAATTCTTCATCGTCGTCAGCCACAGCATCAACAAAGTGCACGTATTGCGTTACAAGTGTGTAGAAGGTACCGCGCTTTTGCGAAGGATGAAGAATAATGGCATAGTAGACGCTTCCCCACTACACAAAACTTATGATGATTTACGGCGTAGGGGGTACCATGCAAGTGTGCTTGTAGTAGTTGCCCCCATGAGTGTTTAAAAAAGGCTGTAGAAAGGCCGGTCTTCCAGCTCGCTGTGACTGCTGCGCGTTCCGCGCAGGCCTGGCGGTTTTTTCCGAAGTTGTTAAACAGTGCAATAGGGAAGCCCAACCGTGATACCGGGACACTGTCAAACCGTTATTTAGAAGTAGCTATTGCTGCCATTCTGTGCCTTGGCATCGTTGGACGCAGCAGGGCTGCCACACGTGGCGTAATTCGATGAAATGTGTCACATAGCTGGTGCGGCAACTGTAAAAATTGTTTGTGGGCTGACAGGTCTAGTGCACTGCCGGTGCTCTAAATCTCCGCAGGCCGTCCGTTATTTTGTTTTCTGCAAACTCTACCTTCTTATGAAGGGAACGTAGCAGTGATAGCGGAGTATCGGTACTACTGAATTTATTTCTATATTAGTAGTTATCCTTTCTCCCTGTTCCCACAAGCATACACGTGTTGTTATGAAGGTGTCATATATACCATTTCCTGCTACCACAACAAAAACACATTTTCCTTTATGAGTTCATTTTGGAAAGTGGGAGAGTTTTTCGCTTGCGGCCTGCAGTACATGGTGTCATAAAAGGAAGCCATTGTTCTATTACAATGATACTCGACCTCGCTTGACCACATAAAGTCGTTGCACATGCCAATGCAACCAGCGGCATTTTTCTTTCGCGCTTTGATAAATTACTAGGCAGGTACTCGACAAAATACGTGTGATAATTTATGTAAGGAGTATTATGCCGGAAATAAAAGGTGAATGCTAAAAAGCGTACTTCGTAAAATTCTATTTCTGAATCTGATTTCTGGATAAATTTTAAATCAGTTGCTTCTGAATGTAATAAAGAAGTACGCGCCGAAAGAAATCACTCTATATGAGGGCAAGACCACCGTGTTATACTTTGAGAAATAAAAAGAAGCATTCCTACTACAGCTCATGTCAGACTTACATTAGCGACAGAAGTATGAAAGGTAACTGCAAAACAGTCAACAAATTTGATACATAAACGAAACGCAACCGAACAGATACTCAAGTAAGCCGTGTTCGTTCACATGCGAATGATAAGCTTAAATTAAGGAAGCGGACGCAACAAGGTGCACTCATGAATTTTCCAGGTTCGGAAAGATTAGGCAGCGCCCATTTCCAACGTTTATTACAATCCTCTAATCGACGTTCCGAAAGTACTGCTCATTATCAAGGGTGACGTATGCGTAAACAAGTACAAGATTTTTAAAGAGGCCATCATTAACATAATTCCTGTACATCCGCGCAGGTGCAGCAACCTCCGCTTTCCAGAGACACGGACATTAAGACATATATGTACGTACGTTCACTTACACGTAATTCCTTATTTTAATGTTATGTTCCTAATATTTTAAAAACAATCTTTTTCTTGGCGTTTTACCTAATTATCACTTTTTCTGTTAATATTTCGTAAAAGGGCGCTAACTGCAGTTACAATGTATTTTAGATAAGTTTTTATTGCTGAAGAAGGTTTCAAAGGAACCCAGCTGGCCTCGACGACAAAATAACATGAGCGCCACTTGGCTCCAGTAGCCCGAGCCAGCGAACGCGCTTGCGCATTCGTTACGTCGGTTACGGCAAAGATCAACGAACCTGAACTTAGACGCGGCAACGTAAGATCTCCGCTCAAGACAAGTTTTCTTTTTTTTTCTGAAAGCAGCGGGCACCTTACCATAAATTTATACGTTTCTTATGGCTTTTCTCTTGATATTCGTATAGCTTTCTTCGTTTAAAACTTGGGTATTTCTGCTCAACCTGAAGATTCTATAGTTAAAACTTACCCACTTTCACTCCTGGTACGTACATGTGGCAAGTCAAAAACCCCTGTGAAGGGTGAAATTATGCCACATCGAGACCGGTTTACGACATGCCTTATGCTATACTGGCACGCATAATTTTATGTTCCTTTCTTCAATAGAGTTATCAATACGTGTTAATATGGGTTGTCGAGCACAGCCTACAAGGAGAAGTATTCTATGTATACAGTTATACCACGCCCGTCCCTTAACATTATTTCTATGCATTCAAGTCTCAGCCAGAAAAACGGTTGCCAACGCTCGGCGCAAACCAGGCCGCAGTGCTTGAGAAGATTCGCGATGATTCGGTATGATTCTGTTAAGATTACGCGCAGAATTCTAATAGTCAAGTTTATTCCAGAGCTTGCTCAAGCACCAGTGATAACACTGGACAATTCGATGCGTGATGCATAAAAGACGGCGTGTTCCAGCAAAGATCAGATTATAGACAAGTAATCAGATTATCGCTGTCAGTGAACAACGTGTATTTCTTCTATAAGCTGTTTCATAATTAACACACAATGCTATCGAAGCTAGCGAGACTTCTTCTAGTAGATGCGTTCTCAAGAAAAAATAGTTCAATAATTTTACCGCCCGTCCTGTGACTTTTTTTTAGCCTGAGTAACAAATGTAGACGCTTTGTGCCACGGAAATAAACAAACCGCGTTATTTATAGATCGCTTGCACTGACTTCACTGAAACCGCCATGTTGGTGCATCGCATGGCACACGCAAGTTTTCTGAGGTCACGAGTTGATGTTGTCATTATACAACTTGCAAGTTCTTTTTTATTAACGCACTGAGGCCAGTAGAATTCTGGTCGCATCCTTATCATATTGAAGCAAGTTGAGCGTGATGTGATTGTGCTTTCTTTGCGTCATCAAGGCCGCCGTGTTGGTGA
Organism: Rhipicephalus appendiculatus; assembly: GCA_030522465.1. NCBI lineage: Eukaryota > Metazoa > Arthropoda > Arachnida > Ixodida > Ixodidae > Rhipicephalus > Rhipicephalus appendiculatus. The sequence goes on from JALIZH010007805.1 coordinate 13,102, forward strand.
ACCAGTACGTTATGAAGCTGCGATAATGACATCACGTGCAAGCTATCTATACGGTCGTCAATAGGTTGTTCTCGATCGCTTAGCGTCTCTTGATGATGATCTTTTTTCTTATTTTTTTTGCACAGCCGGTGATATCACTGAGGCCACGATTACAGCGCAGAAATCCTAGCACGAACCATGCAGACTTGCACATTTTGCTTACCGAATTTCTTGCGCAGCTTCCACAGCGTTGTACCTGATGTATGAAGCGGGGTACTGTGTGACTTCTCGTTTCACTGCACACGTCTCAGTCTGAGTGTTTATTCCAGACATGCATACACAGATACATGGCGGACGAGAAGGAAAAAAAAGCCGCTCCATCACGGCTTGACAAGGCTCCTCCCTCCCCGTGTACATCGGCGCTGCGGTATGCACAAAGCAGAAACAGCACATGCTGATGGCGTTGCAAGGAAACCCCAGAGAAAAAAAAGACTTCCAGGTTCATCCAAAAAAAGAGTTTAATCTTGAACATGCCGACTGCTGCCTTCGTCAACGTCGCAACCGCGTGAGAATATTTGGGTGAAAGCCTTACGTGCCTCAAGAAACTCAAATTTCCGTCACCGTCAACACGAGGGATGGTAAAAATCAGAGTCACGTGATTACGCAACCCTGTGACGTCTTCATCAGCCACAACCTGTAAAAAATTGTGATGCCGCTATTTCATCATCATTTGTAATCGTCGCTTCGTGAATTGTCCTTTCATTACAAAGGCATTGCAACGCCACGCGTCGTGCAGGAAGTATTCGGTGATGCTGATGATTACTAATCTAATGATTTCAAACTCGCTCTTGCCTTAGTAGACAACAGCAAGTCTCAAATCACTAGATTAGTAATTGAAGCTGAGCAGCTTGACTATTTCGGCGAAAGTTGTGTTAGCAAAACGTCACTGTCCTTGAGTAAAAAGGAATTGGACTACTTGCGCATGTGCTGAGGCCGTCTTGCTACCGGCTATCCAGCAACGTTCAATTTTCGTAGTATCAAGGTTCCAGCCATATCATGTTGTTGATCGCGTTGTTGGTTTTTTTATATTTTTCATGTTGTTCAAGGTTTCATGTTTTCCGCAAGTAGCCACGTGATTGTCGTGTGCAAAAACAGGTATATCAGTCGGTTTAGTGATGGAAATAAATTTTATTTGTTGTCTGTATAGCGCCAGTGTGTGTGTCCTTCTTCCCTTCGTCCTCGTCTTCTAGCGCCCACATCTCAGAAGGTGGTCACGAGCAACATGTTGCGAGTTACTTGTATGACGCACGTGTTGGCATTTGCTAGTTAAAGCCGGAACTTTGGGCCTTGAAAGCGTACGTGCGCGATGTTGTGAGGTAACGACCAGTTCAGATTATGGGCAGTCGCGGAGCGCGCTGTTTATCGCGCGCGTCACCAGTCTGCATTTAACTGTTGCACGGCGCGCACCGTGTTCAAGGGCTCTGCTGAGCTTCAGAGCCAAGGTTACCATGGTTCTTCGTCAAGGATACTCAAAACAATAACAGGAGACCTACATTATCGCACTTTGTCATTCAACCGGTTGTGGAGAACGCGAGTAATTCGCTTACCCAACACATTCGCAACAGCCTGTATCCAGCGCTCTCACCGTTCTGCTTCGTGCGACAGCTACGGAAATCGGTAAAACTTAAATCCTTTACGTCCGTGGCAATTCACAACCCGACAGTAGCGTCGACTGAGGCTTTTCTTCGTAGCGTGCGGAGCTGTTGCGTCTGCTCTTGTTTTCACCTCGTTCAGGCGAGCGATCCAGCAAGCACTTCATGATTTATTTGGTTGAGCGTCCGACTAGCGGAGAGAAATTCGTAGCTCTGTTTCGCAGTGTTCAATGCGCTAACAAACCGAATATTTAGCTGAATCGTTGTTTCGCACTCGCTAGTTGCACCTGGCTGCACAGAAAACTGTGCAAGGGAGTCGGACTTTGCACTACCCAAAACTGCTCCGACAGGTGGCACTACGCGTCCGCAAAACTCCAGAGTCTGACTTCTATAGCGCAAGCAAACTGCGCTTGAACACGCTGTTTGCCAGACAATGCCTTGCCATTATAGATACAATTGATATATGGCATTGCTACCTTCATGGAAAGCCATTCATTGTTGTAACGGATCACTCTGCACTACAGTGGCTGAAGAATGTTAAGAATCCTCAACGTCGTCTCTTCCGGTGGTCGTTGAAACTATTGATGTATGAAGTAAACATCAAACATCAAAAGGTCATAAGCAACGTCGAAGCAGATGCACTCTTCAGATCCCCAATAGCACAACTTCTGCCCCACGATGAACTTCAACGATGCATCAGTCAGCGCCCAAAAGGAACGTATTCATTGGAAAACAACGTAGTCATCGTCAAAAGAAAAAGACTAAGGGAAGATCTATGTGCCCCATGAACTACGCCCAACAATTCTTAAGAACGCACATCAACATTTTGGGCATGTCGGAGTGAAGAAGACACTATCACTCTTGTCTCCGCAATATTATTTGCCGGATATGGTAACCGATGTTGCCACCTACATTCGGCATTGTGATACATGCCAGAGATGCAACAACAGGAAAACAAATAAGTATGGGACACTTGAATCACAGCCTCCTGCTGAAGAGCCTTGTGACCTCTTTGCGATGGACACCATTGGAGGATTTTGTGGATATGGCTCGTCAAAAAGGTTTATCCACTTGGTTATTGATCATGGTACTCGCTACATATCAGCGTTAGGTCATAAAAATGAGAACAGCGACGCCAACATCTCATTCTTAAAAATCATTTTTGTTGCCGGAAAACATCAACTCTTCACCTCATCTCATAGTCCGCAATGCAATGGTATGAACGAGCGGACAAACCACACCACCATAACCAGACTTAAGTGCAAGATCAATGGCGAGCCACAGAAGTGTTGGACTAAGCTGCTGTCGGAGGTAATAGACGAATACAAGAGAACGCCTCACGAAGTGACCTGCTACGCACCGTCCTTCCTGATGTATGGAATTGCATCTTATCCAGCTGTACTAAAACAGAGAGAACAAACTGTGGAAGAAGCGCGGAAAGCTGCTATTAATAATTATATCGCCTACCACAATAAGAACGAAGTTATCTATGATAAGACATTTCTTTCGATTGAGTTCCAAGTCGGTCACTTCGTTCTGTACAAGACACCATGGCATCCCAACAACGGTAAACTGAGGACCGTCATGGTGGGTCCCTACAAGATTCTACGCAAAAAGTCTCACCAGTGAACTATGAGATCAACCGCTTCGTGGTGCCCTTAGGTGGAAACTCTGACATTGTTCATGTTAGCAAGCTACGACGTTATTTTGTACCTTCTGAACTGAGACTTTCTCGAGTGGAGGGGGAAGAGTGTAACGTATGGACAAGGTGATGGTAGGAGAAGCCGGCGAAGAAGTGCGCGTGCATTAGAATAAATGGATGGCATCTGAACCACGACGTATCTCTGTTCTCTAACGTCGCACGCACACACATACACGCACGCACACACATACACACACATACACGGATGACTTCTTTTCCCACCATCATACTTCATCGCTTGTTTCCGCAAGAGCAGCAGGCCGGGGCGTACTAGCGCCGGCCACCCTCTGTGCTTTTTAACATATTTCTTCGCTTTCATTCATTGGTAAACGATAATCTTTTATTTGCTAAGGAATAAAATATAACGACAATAGGAACCAGTCAAGAAATAAACAAAGGATATTACAATGCGGAACTTTTTGGACGACTGTATAGCAGGGTTGCCGTTGGGTGGGTTTGAAAAGTAGCCAGACTTAGCCAGAAGTAGTCAAATAAGCCAAGTGATTTAATTTGACAGCCATATTTGCAGCCAAGTTGAAAAGGAGGGGTTGTCATGAATGGAGCTCTTATTATTGAACAATAAATAGCAACTGAAAAATAATGAAGACCATAGAAATAAAGACAATCTTTTTTTCTCTTGCCTGCTCTTCAATATTCATATGATATTTTGCATACGCAAGTTTCTAATTCTGTGCATCATCATTCGAAACATGGGCGTAGAAATATGGGCAGCATGATCAGCGAGCTAGTTGCATGTTTGCCAACATGCATGTAAGTACGCCACATTTTATTTGCAGGTTCGCTGAGAGTTGCGTAGGAGTGCCTCGATGCGCACGAGCCCGCTGGTGGGTGAGAACGCGCGCATACGCCGATACGAAAACACTGCCAGAAAATAGTCTGTGTTATCTACAATTAATATGAAAAATGGCTAAATATTGCATGCAAGAAGAAATTAAAAGTAGCCAGAAGGTAGACATCAACCTTGAAGTAGCCAATTTGGCGCAGAGTAGCCACCGACGGCAACCCTGCTGTATAGGGCCATTAAAGAAGAAAGAAATGAAACCTGAGAGTTAATTAATAGTAATATGTGGGGTTCTATGTCCCAAACCCACGATATTATTTTGAGGGACGCCGAAGTGGAGGGCCTCTCAGTACGCGGGTCTCTAGCATTTCGGCTCCATCGAAATGCGACCGCCGTGTCCCGGTTCTAACCTCGCGACTTTCGAGTCAACAACCGAGCGCTGTAACTACTGATCCGCCATGGCGGACCTGAGAGTTTAATAAAGTGCCCAGAAAGTTGCCATAGGCAAAGCAGGTGAAGAAACTCGCTAGTGTATGATAGGCAAGGAGAGCTGAGTTTCTACAGTGAAACACGATGAAACAGCGTGGAGCCGACAACGATCAGAAACAAAAACAACAAGACGAGGCGCTCGCACGTCTGAAATGTAGGGAAAGAAACAAACTTCTCTATGGAGCGCTGACGCACAGCCTTGCTGCTTTCATTCAATGAAGCCATAGCGCTGAAAACGCCGGGACAAGGAAAGGGTTCTGGGAAAAGGACCAAGCTTTTGGAACGAATATTAATTACCAAAAGTCCATCCTTTTGAAACATAAGATGAGATTGTGTAATTCCTGTAAACGTAGCGCCCAACGTCCAAGCCTGCCCGAAGGATTCTTCAATGAAGCGAGCCAACAAAGCGAATGATGATCGGTAACGACATCAAATGGGTGGCCGTACAAGTAAGGGCGAAATTTTTGTAATGCACAAACAATAGCCAAACGTTCCATTTCGGTAACCTAGTATTTGTACTCCGTCTTGGTGAGGGCACGACTAGCATACGCAACGACATACTCGAAGAAGCCAGGCTTGCGTTTAGCAAGGACAGCGCCAAGTCCTATGCCACTGGCATCCGCGTGCACCTCGTTCGGAGCAGTTGAGTCGAAGTGGCGTAAAATAGGTAGTGAAGTCACTCCGCTATCACTGCTAGGGAACCTAGCAGTGATAGCGGAGTATCTGGACTAGTGAATTTATTCCTATTTTAGTAGTTATCCTTTCTCCGTGTTCCCACAAGCATACACGTGTTCTTATGAAGGTGTCATATATAGCCTTTTTCTGCTACCACAACACAAACACATTTTCCTTTATGAGTTCATTTTGGAAAGAGGGAGAGTTTTTCGCTTGCGGCTTGTAGTACACGGTGTCATAAAATGAAGCCTACATTATTGTGCTACAATGATACTCGACCTCGCTTGACCACATAAAATCGTTGCATATGCCAATGCAACCAGTGGCATTTTTTTTTCGCTCTTTGATAAATTACCAGGCAGGTACACCACAAAATACGTGTGATAATTTATGTAAGTAGTATATGCCGGAAATAATTGTTGAATGCTAAAAAGCGTAGTTCGTACAATTCTATTTCTGAATCTGATTTCTGGATACATTTTAAATCAGTTGCTTCTGAATCTAATGATAAGTACGCGCCGAGAGAAATCACTCTATAAGTGGGCGAAACCACCGTGTCATACTTTGAGTGATAAAAAAAGCATTCCTAATACAGCTCATGTCAGACTTACATTCGAGAGAGAAGTATGAAAGGTAAGTGCAAAACAGTCAACAAATTTGATGCATAAACGAAACGCAACCGAACAGATACTTAAGTATGCCGTATTCGTTCACATGTGAATTATAAGCTTAAATTAAGGGAGCGGACGCAACTAGGTGCACTCATGAATTTTCCAGGTTCGGAAACATTAGGCAGCGCCCATTTCCAACGTTTATCGCAGTGCTCTAATGGACGTTCCGAAAGTACTGCTCATTATTAAGGGTGACGTATGCGTAAAAAGTAGAAGATTTTTAAAGAGGCCATCATTAACATATTTCTTGTACATCCGCGCAGGTGCAGCAACCTCCGCTTTCCAGAGACACGGACATTAGGACATGTATGTACGTACGTTCACTTACGCGTAATTCCTTATTTTAATGTTATGTTCCTAATATTTTAAATACTTAATCTTTTTCTTGGCGTTTTAATTAATTATCACTTTTTCTGTTAATATTTCGTGAAAGAGCGCGAACTGCAGTTACAGTATATTTTAGATAAGCTTTTCCCCTCATCTTTTGATTGGTGAAGAAGGTTTCAAAGGAACCCAGCTGGCCTCGACGACAAAATAACATGAGCGCCACTTGGCTCCAGTAGCCCAAGCCAGCGAACGCGCTTGCGCATTCGTTACGTCGGTTACGGCAAAGATCAACGAACCTGAACTTAGACGCGGCAACGTAAGAGTTCCGCTCAAGACAAGTTTTCTTTTTTTTTCTGAAAGCAGCGGGCACCTTAAGATGAATTTATACGTTTCTTATAGCTTTTCTCTTGATATTCGTATAGCTTTCTTCTCGTTTAAGACTTGGGTATTTGTGCTCAACCTGAAGATTCTATAGTTAAAACTTACCCACTTTCACTCCTGGTGCGTACATGTGGCAAGTTAAAAACCCTCTGTGAAGGGTGAAATTATGCCACATCGAAACCGGTTTACGATATGCCTCATGCTATACTGGCACGCATAATTTTATGTTCCTTTCTTCAATAGAGTTATCAGTATGTGTTAATATGGGTTGTCGAGCACAGCCTACAAGGAGAAGTATTCTATGTATACAGTATTTCCACGCCCGTTCCTTAACAATATTTCCATGCATTCAAGTCTCAGCCAGAAAAACGGTTAGCAACGCTCGGCGCAAACCAGGCCGCAGTGCTTGAGAAGATTCGCGAATATTAGGTATGATTCTGTTAAGATTACGCGCAGTGTTGTAATAGTCAAGTTTATTCCAGAGCTTGCTCGAGCACCAGTGATAACACTGGACAATTCGATGCGTGTTCCAGCAAAGATCAGATTATAGACAAGTAATCAGATTATCGCTATCAGTGAACAACGTGTATTTCTTCTATAAGTTGTTTCATAATTAACGCACAATGCTATCGAAGCTAATTAGACTCCTTCTAGTAGATGCGTTCTCAAGAAAACATTGTTCAATAATTTTACCGCCCGTACTGTGACTTCTTTTTAGCCTGAGTAACAAATGCAGACGCTTTGTGCAACGGAAATAAACAAACCGCGCTATTTATAGATGGCTTGCACTGACTTCACTGAAACCGCCATGTTGGTGCACGGCATGGCACACGCAAGTTTTCTGAGGTCACGAGTTCATGATGTAATTATATAACTTCCAAGTTCCTTTTTATTAACGCACTGAGGCTAGTAGAATTCTGGTCGCATGCTTAACATATCGAAGCAAGTTAAGCGTCATGTGATTGTGCTTTCTTTGCGGCATCAACGCCGCCATGTTGGTGAACCAGTACGTTATGAAGC
>JALIZH010007810.1:0-33145 GCA_030522465.1 Rhipicephalus appendiculatus
TATATATATAACCTCCCTGTCCTTCCTTTTCTCCTCTTCCTCCTATGTATATATATATATATATATATATATATATATATATAGAGAGAGAGAGAGAGAGTTCGGAACGTTTGGTCGCTGTTTTGGTCAGCTCAACGGCATCCGCATGCAAGTAAATATCTCATTGATCACGAACCTCGGCAAGAAGTGTAATAATCTTTTATAATATTCTCAGACTTCCCTGCTCATCAAAACTTCGTTGCGTTCAAACCCTATGGAATCGTTTTCCTCGCACATGTCTACATATCACTGAATTACATGCTCAGATATAAAATTTCGATATTGTGTGCAATGGCACAATACACTAACTCCAATGTTAAAGTTCTGTACCGCGCATTACTTATTATTTTGTGGCTTACCTTGGCAAGCCGTGTTGTTTCGTTTATTTTTTGCAAACTTCTATTGTTTTCATTCTTTATTTCATTTTGTTCTTCTTACACGATGCCCCTGCTGCATGGGCCTGTCGCAGGGCTGCAGTATTGTTGTGAATAAATAAATAAATAAATAAATAAGAACGCATTCTTATAGAAATGAGGTGGCCATTATATTATCTGCTGTATTTCAACGCATTCGAATGAAAGAAAGTCTAGGCGGATATTTATTGCATCTGGTGGCACGACAAGCTTTCAATGTACTTCACACGTTTTTTTTTTTTTTTTTTTTTTTTTTTTTTTTTTTTTTTTTTTTTTTTTTAAATCGAAGGCGATAAAGAGAGCTAGCCCGTGTCGTACAAAACTCTCTGCGCATTCGGATGAGGATAACAAGATAATCCCCGAAAGAGCAGACGCACCCCTGATGCGCCCGACAAGTCCGCAGATATGCAGCCGGTCATTCACGGTACTGCGACGTTACGCTATCTCGTCGACAACAGTAAGAGGCGTTGGTGCGTTCTACAGCACAGTCTTGTTTGTTTGTTTGAAGCGAGTGAGAGAGCTGCGTGTGTAGGGATGCACTGTTGTTCAGCATTCCTCGCATGAACCTTTCCACGCTATCTTCGTTGACTGATTGGCGTCAAGCAAGCTTGGGTAAAACTCGCGCGAACGAGAATCTCTGGGACATCCTTCACTGCTCCCCAGAACCGGAGGACAGACTGACGAGAACTGACGCAAATAGGTCACGTTGGACCCTCCAGCGGAAAAAAAGTGAGTTTTTTGCACGCTTGTTTTTGTAGCGGCTGACAGAATGGGCCAAGAGCAGACGCTGAACAGCTTTATTTTGCCGAAATATATATAGCTGCTTGCCTATGACGTAACACAGAACGGCGAATCATGTTTGACACGTGTTCGCAACGCACTTCGTATCACTAATGTATCTGTACGGACAGTTCCCGACTTAGTCACGGAGAACCATACGCCACCAAGCTTACTCTCGATACACAAGACGAACCTGTGAGTTGGAGTCTGATGGAGTACGAGTGAGCAAACTATTAGGGGTTTGAGCCTGTGTGCGTCGACTTCAGTTGCATATTCGTGGATATAATTCCGACTTAGCCCGCCCGAGTTTCGTTTACCCTGAGTACGAGTGAGTCGGGCTGAGTAGAACTTTGGTGAGTCTCAGCTCGAGGGAACTAGCTCTACGCAAAAAACACACATTTTTGGCCGTGCTTGAACAAGATCCAATTCATTTTGACGACTCACGGTCAGGAGTGGTGTGTAATATCTGTCATTGCCACAATGTGGAGGAGTTTAGTCCAAATCTATTTCCTTTCGAAAATTTCATTCCCTTGTTTGTCGATAACCTTGCCACTGTACTACATTCATGCGTAAGATTTTCGCGCAGTCGTCTGGAAGCTATGTCGAGTACCTGGGTTCTGTCGCTTCCATGAAATGATAATTACGTGGAATTATAGTCCCCACGTATTAAAAAGTTAGCCCCTCGTTATAACTGATGTTAGTACTTGATGCTTTAATTGCGTATTGATGTTATTTATCATACATATAGGACAATTGATGCAGACCAGCCAAATGACCGGTAATTTAACTGCGAGCTGCATATACAAACACAGACACACACACACGCACACACACACACATACACACGCACGCGCACACACACACACACACGCACGCACGCACACACACACATACACACACGCACGCGCACACACACACACACACACACACACACACACACACACACACACACACACACACACACACACACACACACACACACACACAAACACACACACACACAAACACACACACACACACACACACACACACACACACACAGCACGCGTATACACCAGATAAACTTGTCTTCTTGGAAGAAGACAAGCCCACTTGTCCAAACGTCGGCCCGAGTACACAGCCCCTGTTTACGGATTCTTTCATGGCAAGCTTTTATCTTCCTCTCCGGTCGTTTTTTGGGATTTACACCTTTAAGGAGTAGTATAAAACTTTTATTGACTCTAAAGTCATCTAAGAAGGAAGGTCGTCTGCCAGGCCATGCCTGTCAGTCACTTCCCGAGTCTATCTACGACCCTGAGTTAGACCCCGATTTGGCAGATCAAACTATTTGTTCACACGCCACCAGTGGCGTAGCCAGGGGGTTGGCACACCGGGCACGTGCCCCCCCCCCCCCCCCTCCCCCCTCCCGAAATTTTTTTCGCCATGGCATACAGACCGAAAAATGACCATTCCAAGGAGGTGTCACCCCCGAAATCAAGAAGGTCCCCCCCCCCCCCCCCCCCCGAAAAGAATTTCTGGCTATGCCCCTGCACGCCACAGCTACAATATGTAAAAAGGTGATTTTTCCCCCACGTGTAGAACAAGGTGGAGATAATGAGGTCGGGGTGTATATATTAGTAAATGTTTGGGGAGGGGAAATAAATGCGTCTAGAGTCGGCGCCAGGTGATCGCCCACCGCTTGGTAAACTTGGGGTGTGGTGGGCTTGTCTCGTTCGTCTCTAGATTCGGTAGCAGGTGGTGATGTTGTACGAGATCAGCGGCTGTAAGAATGTCCTACGGACACGCAAAGGCGTTCAGACGCTTTGTTCGTTCTCGCGTGCCACGCTGACGAAAAGTCACCGATTATCCGTTCAACCTACTGTGGGCGCAGATAAGTCCTTAAAAACACTTCAAAAACGACAATGTTATCCGCATTGACTGTGAGACTCATTGTTAGAGGACTTCCCTCGGGATTTTTTATGGTGCTAGCATATAACGACATAAGGCTGCAGCGGAGAGGCCCGCCTTTATGTCCACCGTAAGTGAACGAAAGTCACGTTTGGTACGTAGTGGGTACGTAGTGAGTGGTTGCGTAATGCCCAAGCGCGGGGGAGAAGAAGAAGTATACTTACAACATGTAATAATCAATTAGAATTGCTCAATAGTCTCATTACATCGTACAATGCCTACAGCATGGCTACAAATAGACCTAGCCGGGCGGGGTTTAGGGCGTAGGTACATGTAGTAGAACGGTAAAGTAGTGTACTGTACCTTTTGTCTCACTTGATGGTGATCGAAAATGTGACGTCGTTCGCTGCGCCAGCGCGTAGCCTGTGCTTATTCATCCGCTCTCATGGCGCCGCATGTCGTCTATATCACAAGATCAATAAAACGAGTGACACGATGCCAACATCGTGAAGCCGTCGCGGTCGTTTCATTAGCATGGTATACACCAGATTTACATTCATGCACGACAAACGCGCGATAGTCAGTGACATGTCCGGACATGAACACCTTGATAAGGAATGATTACCACCACGAATGAGACAATGCTCATTAGCATGACATCAATAACGCTGCTCATTGCTTCCAGGAGCGTATGGCGGCGATGCCTAGGAGAAAGCCAGCGCATCAAATTATAGACGGAGTTCCGAGATGCATCGCACTGGATCCCGACAGGCTAAGAGAAAGACTCCAGTACAGAGCGAAGAAAGGCGACCTCGTGCTATCAACGTTTCCAAAGAGTGGAACGCATTGGCTGATGTACATCACGCAGTTCATTCTCAGGAATGGACAAAAGATGACGACATACCAAGATTTCGTCAAAGAATGGCGCTTCCTCGAGTACATGGACATCAAGGACTTCAGCTCGTCTCTACCTCTGAGGACATTCGCTACGCACTTGGCATTGGACAAGCGTACGATGACGGAAGAAGGCAAATACATCTACCTGGCCAGAAATCCGTGGGACGTTTGCGTATCCACCTACCACATGGCGACCAACATGAACATCTTCGAATTTCAAGACGGAACGTTCGAAGATTTCCTCGAAGTTTTCGTGAGCGGGAATTTCGGCTACGGCGACTACTTCGAACACGTAGCAGCGGGCTACGCTCTCAGGGAACATCCGAACGTCTTCTTCGTCACTTACGAGGAACTCAAGAAGGGACACCCGCGAGGTGGCGCTGAGACTGGCTTACTTCCTGGGAGAGCAATACGGTCGTACTTTGGAGCGCGCCGAAGCGTTACTACATAAATTGGTGGAGACATCGCAGCCCGATTACCTGAGAAATGTGCTCGTCGTTGACATGAGCTCTACAGGTAGTCCTCAGTGGAACGAGGCGGTTACGCGCAAGGTCACCTGCAGGGAAGGTCACGAAGGGGATCAGAACAAGTACGCGTACGTGAGGATCGGCAAAGTTGGAACTTGGAAGAATTACTTCACGCCCGTCCTGCTCCGCAAGATGGAGAATCGTATTTTGGAGACGGAAAAGCAGTCGTCTTTCATGGACCTCTGGGAGGATATCCGAGCTGGAAGCGATTGCACGCATGGAGAATGCCGAATAAATAGACATTTGTAGATGACTGTTAGGCTGTAAGCGACAGCTCACACCTGCCGACTGAGGGCCCATTACAATCGGCTGTCCTTATCCTCGCCCTACATTTTCAGTACAGGCACTCTTCAAATCCACGTATTGTGCCACTTCGGAATAGTCAGTGCTTCAATACACTCGCAGTGTCGAATGAAATAGCTAATGAGGGAAGGACATGAAATATTGAAATGGAACACAAAATATATTTTTCTTTGGTGTATCTTCTTCTTCATAGCGATTCATCGTTTGTGACAGAAAGATAAATATAGAATTTTCTCGTTTGTTTGCCATAAAGTTCATTACGCATTGAAAAACAAAAATCGAGGAGAACGCTCTTGCAATCGTCCAACCACGGCGGCCCCATTTCGGTGGAGGCGAAATGCTAGAAGTCCGTTTACTTAAATTTAGGTGCAGATTCACCAACCTAAAGGGGTTGAAATTTCCGGAGCCATCCACTATGGCGTCGCTCATTATAGGATCGTGGTTTTGGGACACAAAAACCCCAACAATTGTGCTAAATTATTAGCTCTGGCAATCCTGTGCAATACTTACACCGTATCGCGCTTTTCAGGGCACAGAAATCATTCTTTTACAGAGAGGTCTTTTACAGAGAGGCTTCCGAAAAGAACAAGGAAACACATTGAAAGACTAGAAAACTTTCGTCTTGGTTTGTGTAAATGGCACCAGCTGCCTTACTAACGGAATTTTTGAAAACCTTTGTGGTATTTTCGTTGCTGAATAAAATTATTGGATTCTGAAGTATACAGTGATAGATAAGCAATAGGGAATGTTATATATGCGTTTTGTGATAGAAGAGCATGAGTGCACATACAGAGAAACGAATACACGAAGAGGCAAACTGTCATTGAGATGAGGTAACCAGGATATATTAGGGTGCGCACATTTGTATGAATGGAACTCCACATCACAGTTTGGAAATAATCGCACTAGCTTTTCCTTAAGCGTTAGACACACGCACGCACGCACGCACGCACGCACACACACGCACACACACACACACACACACGCACACACGCACACACACACGCACGCACGCACGCACACACACACACACACACACGCGCACACACACGCGCGCACACACACACACACACACACACGCACGCACGCACACACACACACACACACACACACGCGCGCGCACACACACACACACACACACACGCGCACACACACACACACACACACACACGCACGCACACACACACGCACGCACGCACACACACACACACACACACACGCACGCACGCACGCACGCACATCACACACGCGCGCGCACACACGCGCGCACACGCACACACACACGCACGCACACACACACACACGCACGCACGCACACACACACGCACGCACACACACACACACACACACACACACACACGCACACACACACACACACACACGCACGCACACACACACACACACGCGCACACACACACACACACACACACGCACGCACACACACACACACACACACACACACACACGCACGCACGCACGCACGCACACACACACACACACACACGCACGCACACACACACACACACGCACGCACGCGCACGCACGCACGCACGCACGCACACACACACACACACACACACACACACACACACACGCACGCACAGAGGAATTATATGAGGAAGGAGGGAAGGGGAACACAAACGTCCAGTTCCCACTGAGAATATAATTAGGAGGGAACAGAAGATTCCGAGAGAAAAGAATGCGTTGTAGGCGCGAAAGATCACTGCTGATCATTTTTTGATGGGAGTCATTCCTAACACGAAAGTGAGCCGTGTCTACATAGGCGTAGTTGAAGCTGTGTAGACGTTGAGAAGCCATTTTGCACGAAGTGTGTTGCCACTTGGCCGGCATGACAACCTTCCATGCGGGTCCACCCTTGTTGAGGCCAACTGCTGTATCTCCACCGAGCATTTTGCTCTGACTCCGCAGCATCTTTTGCAACCGTGTTTGTTGCGATGCGAACTCGCCATGGCGTACATTAGGGGCTAAGGTGCTGGACTGCTAAGCTGAGAGACGCGGGTTCGACTCCCGGTCAGAGCGGCCGAATTTCGATTGACGAAAATACAGAAAACCTCATGTCTTCTCCGGTTGTGCACGTTCAGAACCCGTGTTTGCCGAAATTGACACCATATATGCTTTCAAGTGCGCGGCAAACTAGTTGTATCCGTACGTTAGAGGAGAGGTCTGTTAAGTCGAGGCACTGCGAACACTCTCAGAAAAGATCCAGTAAAGTGGGTGTCTTGTTGTCCCATGACAATAATCGCCATCTATCTTGCATTCCTTTCCATGTATTATCGCAGAGCGCCCTACACTTTCAGGTAACGAACGACATGCGCGTTATCAGCGTGACATAGCATTCTTGATAGGAAAGTGGCCAGCACCGAGTTTTCAAGAAAGGAAGCGCGAGCAAGCCAGATCGATTATCGTTGTGGGACAAACAAACACCCTTTTTACTCGATCTTTTTTTAGAGTAAACATCCTAAGCTCTCCGTGGTTTACGTCAACGTCCTTGTCCATCGAGGAATCGCGAATCTTATCGATGTTTACATGGCTTGAGAGCCTGTTCGAGACCACTTTTGACTGCTGACCCAGTGCGCATATTATCTATTCTTTTCACTGCGAAAGAACAACGGAAGTTGCACCTACACTCCGGATATCTGAGTGAATAGAGGCTCGATGTGCCACAAGTGCACATTCAAATGCCTGGACTTTTGAAGAGGTCACATGTCCTGTGAGGTGCCCCCCAAGTGGGCCACCTTGACGCATCTATCTGAGCTATGCGATAACTATGCACAACTCCTGACGACGGGATTCTTAAGAGAGGCAAGGACACCAGAGATTAGCCCAAATAAATGCGCTTTATCAATATGCACAGCGCAATGTGTTTCTTCGTCTCTTCGTTGGACTAGGCATAGTCAAACAACAAGCTCTTCCCTTTAAATGGTGTTCCGTAAGAAAACAGACATTTGGGCTAGTTTGTATGTGTTCATCTCCATCAAAAAAAAGAAAGACGGAGGGGGCGCAATAACAGCCATGGACAGAGGTACCTAAAAAAAGAGCAACAGTGAACTTGGCTGATCCGCTTAATGGTGGTGGAGAAGGGGATTGATGCAGGAGGCAGTTTAATAACCCGCGGTCACGTTAAACACGTGATTCACGTGGTGGGGGGTACTGAGACATAGTGATGGGCCAGACGGGAAGGTTCATCCCAAAGCGGCGGGAAATATACAGTTTTACGGCCTTTCGATGACCGTTTCCGTAGCTCAACTTCAAGTAAGTACTAATATACACGTTATATTTTACAAGTACGTTAAAATAAACTCTCATATTAGGAGATTAAATAAACACTGAAAACGCTCTCTCCAAATGCGGGTATATACCCGTACACACAGGTGTACCAGATGTGCATCCAGTCGGGTAGAAATTTCCTGGGCCAGCAGATACACTTAATGCCCGCTTTGCATTTCGCGCACTGTTAATAAATTTACGAGAAAAGAATGGCATAGTATATCGTCAGCTTTTTGGTACTTTGAACCCTCATTCTAGGACTGCAACGCGAGCGTATATAGGCACATTCATCAGCAGGATGATGGTGTACAGTGAACTGCCAATACTTCTCCATTGTAGAAACCTCGCTCGGTCTGACGTAATAGCTATAAGGCAGTGTTGCCAACCAATTTTTGGAAAATGCTCTACTTAATGGTCCAAGTTATCCTACTTTACCCTACAATATCTTTCTTGCTACCCTATATTTTACCCTACGCCTAAGATATGGCAGTGTAATAATAATAAGTTACACGCTATACTTCACTGTATGACATGTAGACTTGTCGTGGCACTGAAATCTGTAGCGACTTCAGCAGTCAGAAAATTAGTTTCGAAGATAAAATAAGGATTATGAAAGACACCAGTTGGGCAGAGAAAGTGTTCCGGTATTTGTATGGGAAATGCATTGACTCACAGTTGAGAAAAAGAACTAGGAGACTCACCAACAGGTACACGACTGGCAGTGTAAGCGATATGGCAACAAAAATTGCGAAGAGAAACGTCAGAAAGCCAGAGAGGATTTATTGAACAGCCGCGATAGAACAAGAAAAGGGATTTGAGTAACTACGAAAACGGCAAGGACGTAATAAGGAGGGAGGCATTTTACGACTATATAAGGGGAAATCCTTTCCTGTTTGAAGCGAGGTCGCGTTGCCTTAAACGCATAGTTTTCAAGCGAGAAATACCAAAAATGCACATGCGTGGGGGTAGGCAGAAAGGAAAGAAAATAGCAGGAAAACTAAGGCTAACCTGCGGTACGGCGCAGAAGGTTAGGCTGTGAACATATAAGGTTTTTTTATAGAACGATACGTTAATTCAGCTTAATTAGGCCGAAATGAAGTGATAATGATGATGATGATCATAATGATGATGATGATGATGATGATGATAATAATAATAATAATAATAATAATAATAATAATAATAATAATAATAATAATAATAATAATAAAATTAAAACCAGTTCCAGGCCTGTGCAATCGAAGCAAATAGCGGAACTGGCAAGCAAGCGCCACCACTTGGCGAACGCAGATTGAGATGTTTTGTCTTCATCTTCTTTCTTTCACGTTTCTTTCTTTCTTTATCTTTTTCTGCATATTCGTCGTTCTTCTTTTTATTTTTTCTGTTTTTCGTAGTCGTTTTCTATATTGCTCCATCTCCTACTTCACCTCCTCCTAACCCTGATATAACTCACCTTCACTTCTTTTTTAGGAGCGAAGCTACTTAGGCCGGCACTCCGCCGTCGCCGTTGAAGCTTCCTGGCACGGTGCCAGCTGTGGCGTCTCCTCCTCACGTAGGAGGATAAACGAGCTTCGCTGGAACACGGATGGCGTCTGCGCGATGCGCAAAGCTCGAGAATACGAACGCATGCGAAACGGAGGGAGATTAGTCTCTCTCTCCCTCTTTCTTCGACTCTGCCCTCTCCCCTCATATCGGCGAACGCGCGAAACCATCGATTCACCCTGTCGTCCGCCCAGTAGTTGGTCCGTTGCCTGGACAATGAAACGCCGCGTGCGTCCCATTTCTAAGGAGCTTCGCTCATCGGTTGTATTCATACACGGAACAACTGCTAGCTTTCCCATCCCTTTCTATGGTATAATGTACATGGTCACGGTATGCGGCACCCTCTCACCTCCTACTTTGCCTCCTCCTTACCTTGACATCAGTTCTCTCACCCTCAATGCCCTTTCCCTCCCCGACGCTGAACTGCACAATACACGGCTAGGCCACGCTTCACCTTCTCCCCTCCTTCTTTCCATCCTCTTCACAATGACATCACTTCTCTCACCCTCAATGCACTTTCCCTCCCCGACGCTGAACTGTA
Source organism: Rhipicephalus appendiculatus (assembly GCA_030522465.1). Taxonomy (NCBI): domain Eukaryota; kingdom Metazoa; phylum Arthropoda; class Arachnida; order Ixodida; family Ixodidae; genus Rhipicephalus; species Rhipicephalus appendiculatus. Next base: position 10,218 of record JALIZH010007810.1, read on the forward strand.
CAATACAAGGGTACGCCACGCTTTACCCTCTCCCCTACTTCTTTCGTTCCTCCTTACCCTCACACATCACTCCTCCTCATGCTCACTCCTTACCCACCGCCTTGCTATTCTATACTATGCATGGCTATGCCATGCCATAGAAGCTGCTTGGCACATACCTGCTTTCTATGGCTGGTCACACAAACCGGCGAAAAGAAAAGTTTAAACAGCTCCGCTGTTAATAATTAAATCGAGTTTGGTGGCGCGCACGTCACCGTCCCCGTTAAAAAGCGACGTTCGTAGCATACATCCATCCACTGAAATCGAAAAAAACTCTCATGGTCCTTTATGCAATCGCATAAGATGACCCGAAGGCTAAAGCTATGTTTTTTTTTTGTAAATACGAAGCATTTCTTAGCGAACTTCGGTGGCTTTGAGCGTACCTATCTATCTATCTAGTTATTTCACTCTCATGGTTCGGCTCCGCGGATACTACCTGTCCTAAGCAGACGTACTCCTTTACAGCTTCCAGTGTCTCGCCACCTATCGCAAAGCGCTGTTCTCTGCCAAGATTGTTCCACATTACTTTAGTTTTATGCATATTAATTTTCAGACCTACTCTTCTACTTTCCGTATCCAGTTCAGTAATCATAAGCTGTAATTCGTCTCCCGCGTTACTCATCAATGCAATGTCATCAGCGCATCGCAGGTTACTGAGATACTCTCCATTAACTCTTATCCCTAACTCTTCCCAATGTAGGGCCCTGAAAACCTCCTGTAAACACGCGGTGAATAGCATTGGAGAGATCGTGTCTCCCTGCCGTACGCCCTTCTTTATTGGGATTCTGTCGCTTTCTTTATGGAGGACTATAGTGGCTGTGGATCCGCTGTAGATTTCTTCCATTATGTTTATATAGGCTTCGTCGATGCCCTGATTCCGCAGTGCCTGCATGACTGCTGATGTCTCCACCGAATCAAATGCCTTCTCGTAATCTATAAATGCTATGTATAGGGGTTGGTTGTATGCCGCGCATTTCTCTATCACCTGATTGATAGTATGAATATGGTCTCTTGTTGAGAACCCTGTACGAAATCCTGCCTGGTCCTTTGGTTGATTGAACTCTAATGTCGTAATAATTCTGTTAGCAATTACTTTTGTAAATAGCTTGTAGACAACGGAGAGTAAGCTGATGGGCCTGTAATTTTTCAGGTCCTTCACGTCCCCTTTCTTATGGATCAAGATGATGTTGGCATTCTTCCAAGAATCTGGTATCCTCCCTGTCGAGAGACACTTCGTATACAGGGTCGCCAGTTTTTCGAACATAATCTCTCCACCGTCTTTCAACAGGTCTGATGTTACCTGATCCTCACCAGCGTCTTTGCCTCTTTGAATTCCCTTTAGGGCTTTCTTTACTTCTCCTGTGAATACTGGTGGGATGTCAGATTCCTCTGGGCTATTATTGCTTCTTACATTATCATCCTGACTGTCTCGGCTGCTGTACAGATCTCTGTAGAACTCTTCCGCTACCTGAACTATTCTATCCATATTGGTTGTGACCTTGCCTTCCTTGTCCCTTAATGCATACATCTGATTTTTGCCTATGCACAGTTTTGTCTTCATAGCTTTGAGGCTTCTTCCGTTCTTTAGAGCATGCTCAATTCTGTCCATATTATACTTTCTTATGTCGGCTACTTTACGCCTATTGATTAACTTGGAAAGCTCCGCCAGCTCTATTTTGTTTGTTGCATTTGAGGCTTTCATGGTTTGACGTTTCCTAATGAGGTTTTTCGTCTCTTGGGATAGCTTACCAGTGTCCTGTCTAACGACTGTACCCCCCGACTTCCACTGCACACTCCTTAATGATTCTAGTCAGATTATAATTCATTGTGTCAACGCTAAGGTCGGTTTCCTCGGTTAAAGCCGCGTACCTATTCTGAAGTGAAACTCTGAAGTCCTGTACTTTCCCTCTCAGAGCTAGTTAATTAATCGGCTTCTTGCGTATCAGTTTCTGCCGTTCCTTCCTCAAGTCTCGGTGAATTCTAGATCTTACCATTCTGGGGTCACTGCATCGGATCTTGTTAACTACTTCCACATCCTGTACAATGCCCGGGTGGCCACACATTATGAAGTCTATTTCATTTTTAGTTTCGCCATTAGGACTCCTCCACGTCCACTTACGAGTAGCCCGTTTTCTGTAGAAGGTATTCAAAATTCGTAAATTATTGCGTTCTGCGAATTCAACTAGTAACTCCCCTCTGGCGTTTCTAGAGCCGATGCCATATTCCCCAACTGCATGATCTCCAGCCTGCTTCTTGCCTACCTTTGCATTAAAGTAGCCCATCAGTACAGTATACTGTGTCTTTACCTTACTCATTGCTGATTCTACGTCTTCGTAGAATCGTTCGACCAGTTGATCATCATGGCTTGATGTACGCGCGTAGGCCTGTACTACCTTCATCTTGCACCTCTTATTAAACTTAATTACGATACATGCCACCCTCTCATTAATGCTATAGTATTCCTCTATATTACCAACTTTATTTTTATGAATAAGGAACCCCACCCCTAGTTCTCTTTTGTCAGCTAAGCCACGATAGCATAGGACGTGTCCGTTCTCCAGCACTGTATAAGCCTCATGTGTCCTCCTAACCTCATTGAGCCCTATTACATCCCATGTAACACCCTCTAATTCCTCGAATAGTATAGCTAGACTCGCCTCACTAGATAAAGTTCTGGCGTTAAACGTAGCCAAGTTCAGATTCCAATGGCGGCCTGTCCGGACCCAGAGATTCTTAGCACCCTCCGCTGCGTCGCATGTCTGACCGCCGCCTTGGTCAGTTGCTTCGCAGCCGCTGGGGACTGAGGGCCGAGGGTTAATTGGTCTATTCATGTGGGAGGTAGTGGCCAAGTACTGCACCAGGGTGGCCAATCCTGCTCTGGTGAGGGAGTGCATTGCTGGCTGTGGTCGCCAGTGAGCCTGCACCCCAGGCCTTTTTACACAATTCCATCATCACGCGGAGAATAAGGATGGGATGGGGCTCATTCGGCAAGCATTATCAAATCATGAATGGTAGCCTTCCACTATCCCTCAAGAGGAAGGTATATAACAGCTGCATCTTACCGGTACTTACCTACGGAGCAGAAACCTGGAGATTTACAAAGAGGGTTCAACTTAAACTGAGGACGACGCAGCGAGCGATGGAAAGGAAAATGATAGGTGTAACCTTAAGAGACAGGAAGAGAGCAGAGTGGGTCAGGGAACAAACGGGGGTTAAGGATATCATAGTTGAAATCAAGAAGAAGAAATGGATATGGGCCGGGCACGTAGCACGTCGGCAGGATAACCGCTGGTCATTAAGGGTAACTGACTGGATTCCAAGAGATGGCAAACGCGTGAGGGGGGAGACAGAAAATTAGGTGGGTAGATGAGATTAAGAAGTTTGCATGTATAACGGGGCAGCAGAAAGCACAGGACCGGGTTGATTGGCGAAACATGGGAGAGGCCTTTGCCCTGCAGTGGGCGTAGACAGGCTGATGATGATGATGATGATGATGATCTATCTATCTATCTATCTATCCGCCTGTGACTTCGTGCTCTCCTGGCAGTTTCGTTACTGGGATCTATACCAAAATTGGTATGGCATAACATGACTACGATGAACACAAATAACAGGTCATTACATGAAAATCATGACATGAATGTCATGAACGGCATGATTTACAAGCCATGGTCATGGTGCTCTTGCGGCCGTTTCACTAACTTGATATATACGAAAATTGTTTTGGCATAACATGACAGTATAACGAACATAAATTATTGGTCAGAACATGACAATCATGATATGAATGATAAACGCGGCATGACGTACTTGCCACACTCATGGTGCGATCGCGGCCGTTTCGCTAGCTTAACATGTACCAAATTTGGTATTGCGGGACATGACTGTATGACGAACATAAATGACAGGTGGTAACATGAAAATCATGACATGCATGTCATGTACGACATGACTTAAGTGCCACACTCATGCTGCGCTAGCGGCTGTTTCACTTGCTTGCCATGTACCAAATTTGGTATTGCGTGACGGGACTGTATGACGAACAGAAATGACAGGGGGGTAACTTAATAATAATGACATGCATTTAACGTACAACATGATTTACAAGCCATGCTCATGATGCGCTCGCGGCCATTTCACTGGCATGATATACACCAAAATTAGTATTGCGTGACGTGGTTGTATGACGAACATAAATGACAGGTGGTAACATGAAAACCATGGCATGTATGTCACTTACGGTATGACTTACATGCCACGATCATGGTGCGCGCGTGGCCGGTTCCCTGGCTTGATACACACCAAAATGGGTATTGCACGACATTATTGTATGAAGATCATAAATGACAGGTGATTATATGAAAATCGTGACATGCATATCATGTACGGCGTGATTTACCTGTTACGCTCATGGTGCGCTTGCGGCCGGTTCGTTTGCGTGATATACACAAAAATCGGCATTGCGCGATGTGACTGTACAGCGAACATAAATGATAAGTCCTAACATGGATACCTGATACGCATGTCATGTACGGCATTATTCTGATAACACTGTACTGGTGCGCTTCCCGCCGTTTTGCTAACTGGAGATAGACCAAAATTGGTATGGCATGACACGAGTGCGTGATGAACATAAATGACAGGTCATGCATTCTTTATGTACCATAATATGTGTTTCATTAGCATAGAATGTACCGGAATGTACATGCATGCGTGCATGTCAAAGATGCGATATATAGTGAACTAGATGTCATGACATGAATGTCTTCATTTGCCTCAAAGGCAGACAAGGCGAAATATGCTGCCCTTTGCTGGCTACTTTGCATTACACCGCCGTCAAACCCCGCCCTCGAAAGCTGTCTGCACCTGGCGTGGTTTTACACTGCCTACGGGATAGAAGGCATTGAAAGTTTGAGTGCACCTCATGCGCCTACAGGATCGGCCCACCTACGATCCAACGACAATGTCATGTAATGAAGTCATCCCTTGACGTCACAAATATTGGCCACCTGATGTCATCTCTCGACTTGATAATTCGCAACACTGGCATTGACGCCGGCGGCCTCTTTCCTTGTTTGATCAGGCATCTAAGGCTTTAGCCTTAATATCTCGAACCAACCACCATCACAAAAATTGGGGGGACCCTTAAGCTTCGCCCTTAAGAGTTCAACGCGATAGCGATATCCTGTCCCGAGTGCGTACTTCAACCACTTAGTGCATACTTGCTATGCACCCACTACGTGGTGTTAAGGGAATACGTGTAGTAACGTGTATGCCTTTTGTAATAGGTGGTTGGCTTTAAAAAACGAATTCGTTATGATAGTCACACGTTCCTGATACCCGATGGCAATGTACGCTTGTACCACGCAATATTACTGGGATATCACATGTTATATTGCGACGCCTATATAAAGGACTCTTGCGTTTTCGAAGCACGAGTTATTAGATGCGAAGCAGCATATGGCCGAGTTTGATCAGTCTAGGTGGCGTTGGTTTGATCCGGTGGTGGTGGTGGTGGTGGTGTGCGGCCTGACCACCCTTACTGCGCATGCGCAAACCCTTTCCACATACATCCTCTCCTACGCTCCTCCCTCTCTCTCCTCTAGGCATCCCTCCCAGCGGCGACCACACCCCACTGCGCATGCGCGACTCCTCCCCCCTCTCTCTCCTCTCCTACGCTCCCCCCCCTCTCTCCTCTCGGCATCCCTCCCGCGGCGTTTACAGACCCATTGAGCATGCGCGTCTTCTCCCCCTCTCTTTCCTCTCCTACGCCCCCCCCTCTCTCCTCTAGGCATCCCTGGTCGCGGCGTCCACACCCCCCCACTGCGCATGTGCGTCCCCCCCCTCTCCTCTCCTACGCTCCCCTCCCCTCTCTCTTTCCTCTAGGCATCCCTCCCGCGGCGTTTACAGACCATTGTGCATGCGCGTCCCTTCCCCCTCTCTCTCCTCTCGTACGCTCCCCCTCTCTCGCCTCGCGACGCGGACGCAGGCAGCGTCTGCTAGCGAGTTTCCTGGTTGAAAAAAAAATTACACCATCTCCCGCTAAAGGGAACCATGTGTAGATGTGAAGCAGCGGGCGCTAACGCTTACACTGGCGGCGGAGTTGACGCTGGCGTTCATCGCAGCGTTGCGCAGGAGAGAAAACTGGGGAGGCGCAAAGCAGGCAGTGATGGAGCAGTGTTTCCTACTGGAACATGCCAATCGCTGCTAATGGGCACTGAGAGGCAGAAGACTCCGACTGGACACAGAGACCCGCACTCCGCTTTTAGTTAACGCGCACGCTGCGAATTTTTATTGTTCAACAACGCACAGGAGAAATCTCCCACCGGCACCACCTTGGAGGTCAAGATCCATTGCCATATATACGGGGTGGCCAGTGAACGGTTGTGCAGCGCGAGCAGTCGGTTTTTTTCAACCAAGAAACTCGCTAGCAGACGCTGCCTGCGTCGGCGTCGCGAGGCGAGAGAGGGGGGAGCGTAGGAAGGGAGAGAGAGGGGGGTGACACGTATGCGCAGTGGGAGTGTGAACGCCGTGGGCAGGGATGCGTAGAGGAGAGATGGGGGAGCGTAGGAGAGGAGAGAGAGGGGGGACGCGCATGCGCAGTGGGAGTGTAGACGCCGCGGGCAGGGATGCCTAGGGGGGTGTGTAAGAGGGGGAGAGAGGAGGGGAGGCGCATGTGCAGTGAGGGTGTGTATTTGCCCCTTGATGTCTACGGCATCAGGTTTCTCCCACTTGCAAACGAGGAAGGGGTACCATTCGATCTCGTTATGTTACTGGGCCTGCACAGCATATGGCAATCGAGAATGGCAGTGCGCCATGCTGATATTAACGTACGTCCAGTTCGACAGTATTTTTTTGAATCGATATGTTCATATGTGGAAACACAGAAGGTCCAACAAGATGTACCTGAGTGGCTTCATCAAGTAGAAAACCTTCTACAGATGAAGCAATTTTAATAACCTGTAAACTCTGATACTTGTGTAGCTTTTGTTTTCCTTTTTGTTTCTTTTTTCTTTGTTTGGCATATATTTGTTTGTCAATGCTGTAAGTATGTACATAGGCAATAAAGAAAGAAAAAAAAAGTGTGGCTGCCGCGGGGAGGGATGCCTAAAGGAGAGAGAGGGGGGAGAGGAGGTTTTTTTATTTTTATTTTTTTAAAGGGTTTGCGCATGCGCAGTAAGTGTGGGCACGCGGCACACCACCACCACCGGATTAAGCTTCGCCATAAGATGCTTCACATCTAAAACCGACTGCTCGCGCTGCACAACCGTTCACTGGCCACCCCGTATATATGGCAGGGGCGTAGCCAAAAATTTTTTTCGGGGGGGGGGGGGGGGGGCACCTTCTTGAAATGGCCATTTTTCGCTATGTATGCCATGGCGAAAAAAAATTTCGGGGGGGGGCACGTGCCCGGTGTGCCACCCCCTGGCTACGCCACTGATATATGGCCCTGGATTTTGACCTACAAGGTGGTGCCGGTGGGAGATTTCTCCTGTGCGCTGTTAAACAATAAAAATTCGCAGCGTGCGCGTTAACTAAAAGCGGACTGCGGGTCTCTGTGTCCAGTCGGAGTCTTCTGTCTCTCATTGCCCATTAGCAGCTATTGGCATGTTCCAGTAGGAAACACCGCTGCATCACTGTGTGCTTTGCGCCTACATTGGAATTTCTGCGAAACGAGCGCTTTACCGCTATCGCGTTAATATTAAAAAAGCATCTCCACGCAACTAACGAATAGGAAACGACGGAGGGGAAAAAATTTCCCATTTCCACGAAGTGAATCACGACGAGTGGGCGAAGAATTGGGGATCGTTCTTACCGTAAATCACCCATGACATTGCCCACTCGCGCATGTAAATGAGTGACAGCGCGTGTGTACAGTATATACAGTGTGTTTTTGCCGTTGAGCCGCCGCTTCCCGCGTCCTCAATCCCGGGGTAGCAGCTTGTTGTCGGCGTTGCCGTTTTGCCTTTCGCGGGCGAGAGGACGTTCACGATTGTTTTCATCCATGGCAGAAAGAGAATGTGTGGTCTGGAACGCGCTTATTCTTCATCGTCATCCACGTCATCGTCATCATTATGACGTATAGTGGGTACATTCCATGTGCTGTGCCGTGATGGCAGAAAGAGAATGCGTGATCTGGAACGCGCTTATTCTTCATCGTCATCAGTGTCATCGTCATCGTCATGTCATATATTGGTTACCTTGCATGTGCTGTGCCATGATGGCAGCGTCATCATCATCGCACTAGCGTGGCTACAACGGGGGAGTGATGTACAAGCCTCGACCTTAAGGAGCTTCGCCCCTAAAACACCTCCATGAGATAGGTAACAATGCTAGCCCAAGGATATGCGACATATTATCTTTCGTCTCTGCCCTGTGCTTGTGACCTGCGAATTAAAACAGTTCCAACTTTATGAAAAGAAACATTCAGTTTTCGTACTTCTTTAAGAATGTCACCCTAGTGGTCGCGTCGATCGTCCACATTTTTCGCTGAACAATGACGAGCGAAAGGCGGAAATTACCCTACGCCTGAACAGAAAATCGTATTACCGCCCTACTAACCCACGCGGCCCTGAAAATCCGGAATTTACCCTAAAATAGGGTAATTACCATACGTTTGGCAGCACTACTATAAGGCCTTTTTTATGCGTTGCTTGAAATGTCCTCGAAAAATACAACACCTTTGTATTTCATAGAACAATGATCGCGCAACTTTGTTCGATTCGCAGTTATGGCGCCGTTCTTGCCACGAAGAGGAGGTCTGAGACTGGAGGGGCTTTTGTACACATTTCGGTCTCCACCAGTGGCGACATGTACCGCAACGCACAATATTTTGGACCCAGCAGAAAAATGTTTAGAATGTAGAGATGCCAGTTCCGTGAGTTTGCTTTATCACAGCAGATAAGTTAATATGCGGAGAAAGCGCTGAAGCATAGGCGGAGAGTTTTCGTTTTCCCGGAGGAAGTGGGGCCCCAATTGCTCTTCCACAATGTTATCTCTCTCTCCCTTTATATATATATATATATATATATATATATATATATATATATATATATATATATATATATATATATATATATATATAGACAGAGAGAGAGAGAAAGAGTGAGTCCGGCTCCCAAATTAAAGAATGTAATACAACCTCAGTCTCTTATGTGCCGACACCGAGATATCATTATGAATGTACCTAGTGGGAGACATTCGAGACTTAATTTTCAATTTACGCAAACAATGATCTACCCCGCAACGCTTGGCTCAAACCGAAAAAGGCCGCATAGGCTGCCGCTCACTGACTGCTTCGCATAAAATCAATTCCCATAATGCGTGGGATTTGCCGAATTTTTTCACTGACATAGGCTTTACTTTGTTAAACCACGCACCAGATAAGAGAGAGGGGGCTAATGCTAGCACAGGAAGCTTTCATTACGCCCGTGAATTCGATTCAAGACGGCCTGGATTCAATTTAAGCTGGAGTTACGAATTTTTCCGCCGAAGGTTGTTTTCTGGACGAGTATTAGGGTTGCTTTTCGGTCACCGGTGCCAGTTGGCAGTAAATCCTTTTGCTCAGAAATAAACCATGCGTTTATTTCTGAGTTTATTATCTTTTCTCGGCACTTTTATAGGCAGTCATGTCGAAGGGTACGAATGTGTAGACAACCAAGAAATTACCATCTGGCGAGCAAGTCTGCGCGAAATAAATCATTCCCAGACTGATTGTGTAGGGATTGCCTTGCGTTCACAGAATCATTTTTGTGTTCTTGAATACCAGGCACTACGTGGTTCAAGACTAACTTGTCATAGCTTAAGAGGCCGCTTCAGTTGTCAACACAACATATTCTGCACATACAAATTCATTTGAGGGGCATTTCTAACTAAATGTTTGACTTGTCACTGGTCCATGATCCCAATTTTAAAAGCCTGAAATGAAAAAGAAGCGGGTATAAACAGCCCCCTGTGAAATAGCTGCCAGACAGGGTGGATAACAGCCCGTTGTCACTGTACGGGGATCTAATCCAAGCTCTTAAAAAATATCCCGGGCCGATGCCAGGGGGGGGGGGGGGGCTCCGCCTTTCATGAAGCCGTCCGGAGGGGGGCCCGAGCCCCCCAGCCCCCCCCCCCCGTATTCTCTGCCTATACGCTGAAGTGTGCCAATATTTTTTTCTCTGCTAAGTGTTAATTAGTGTTTATGCTTGAGATAAGTACGGAACACTTACGAGCTGCGTTATCGTGCTATCAACGTCACGAAAAAAGGTCAAGACAAAAGAAGGTTCAGTCCATTTGTGCGACAGAACTGATAAGCAATTGTAATGCCGATTGCTTCGAGGGAAAGAATGGCGAGTGCTGGCGGACTGATTGGGCGCACACTTGGAAGCCCCCGGCTCTGAGGACTGCAGCGAACAATAATTACGCAAGCGTGCGTGCGTCATAAGTGGCCAACTTGCTTTCGCACTACAGACAGCGCTCGCTGAAACTTTTAAAGTCAAGAGACACGACGCCCCTCTTTCCGTACTGCTGTGCAACGCCTCTTGAAGACCGAAGTCCACCTTTGTCCGCTCAACTCGCGTCGCAAACAACCAGGTGAGCAGTCATTCTAATTTTCGCTATGAGAGAAGTGTGTCACGCCGGTTTGAGAGAAGTGCGTCACACCATCTTTAAAAAAAACCAAGAGTTCGACGGAAACCCGTCTGGTCGGGATGAAACATGATGAAGGAAACGAAGTACACCGACCAAACAAAACTTAAAAGAAAAATAAAACGGCGTTTCGGCTTCCATACGGTAGCCTTGTTCACAATGAAGCCAAACGACTATAGGTGTCTCTTATAAAGGTTTCACCACGTGACGCAAGCAACGCGCATAGGACGAGGGAAGGTTTCCATCACTGCAATGCAGTGTTTGCCTTGGAGATTGTATCTCGAGCGACTCGAGACACAGGCGTGATTTCCACTTCCTTTCCTTCCCCGTAATACTCGCATTTATCCAGTCAGTGCTGTGATCCGTCATAGCTACATGCTCGACCAGTGCATTAGACACCACTTCTTTTCCACATCATTCTGATGCGGGCGCAGGCGCTGTCTGAAGTTGCCGGTCTCTCCATTATTCACCCTTTCGCAATCCGCACAGGCGATCTTGTACACAACACCAGTAAAGGCTTCCTTCGGTAGCTTGTCCTTCCCACTGACAAGTGCTAGCCTTAACTTACGTGGGCAACTTCAACGTCATAGCTACGCAAGTTCGCCGTGTAATTAGAAGCTGACCAGAGGCTACCTATTTCGGATGTTCTCGTTGAAACGAAGAATGGGACGCTATCTTTCAGCGTGTGCATGAAATGCACGATACTTCACGTCTGCTCACTGTGACACTCATAAAAGGTCGGTGGTTGCTTCATTGTTAGGTCGTGCGAATCGCATTTGCATGAATCCGGAAGACCTGACCGCTGATGTGAAGACAGTTCGGGAGGACTTTTCGACGTGCGGTTACCCGGCAGCGTTCATTAACGCGGTGGAAAATCGTTTGTCTGCTCCCTCCCAGCCTGTCATTACCAGTGAGAAGAAACGTGCTTCTATTGTTTACGTGCCCGGGACAAGCGATACCTTATCACGCGCATTGCGTAGCTACGACGTTGAAGTTGCCCACGTGCCCGTACGCAAGTTAAGGCTAGCACTTGTCAGTGGGAAGGACAAGCTACCGAAGGAAGCCTTCCCTAGTGTTTTGTACAAGATCCCCTGTGCGGATTGTGAAAGTGTGTATTTTGTATATAACGGAGAGACCAGCGACTTCAGACAGCGCCTGCGCCAGCGTCAGAATAATGTGGAAAAGAAGAAAGTGGCGTTTAATGCAGTGGCTCAGCATGCAGCCAATGAAGCTAGGACGGATCACACCATTGAATAGATAAATGCGAGTACTATCGGGAAGGAAAGGAATTGGATATCACTCCTGTATGTCGAGTCGCTCGAGATACAATCTACAAGGTAAACACTGAATCGCAGGGATGGAAACCTTCCCTCGTCCCATGCCCTTGTCCCACAGTTTATTCGTCAGCTGCCACGTCGTGCAAAGATCGCGTGACTCCCTGCTGGCTGACACTACCAAAGATTACGACACCCAGGCTTGTCCGTCTATGTCAGTGTCCGTCACGGGGAGATTCGTGATGAAGAATTCAAATCAGCGCAACCGACAGGACGGGGACAGAGGAGAGGGGACAGAGCGCTCTGTCCCCTCTCCTCTGTCCCCTCCTGTCGGTTGCACTGATTTTAATTCTTAATCATGTACCAACACGCCCAATCCTAGAGTATTCTGAGAGTCGTGGATGTGAGACACAAAAAAAAGGTTTGACAATAGCCTAATATCCTTCATAATTGTGACAGAACAATATGAAAGACTAGAGGCACAAACCCTTTATACTAGTCCGCGACTTCAACGTACACATTGTGGAGCTTAGGACCTAGGATTGTCGTCGACGCTCACTGTCCGCTGTCATGGAGGCTAGAAAACCGTTGTTAGAGTCAAAACATATGTGTGCATGTGAATAAAAAAAAAAGACTTACAATACACGAACAACAATCATAAGTGTGACTAAACAATAAAAAAACACCTACAAGCAGAAAGTCTTCGGTGACTTCAACGTAGACATTATGTACCTTAGTACCGAGCTTTGTCGTGGACTCTTTAAGACACTTACTCCGTATTCAGAAACGCTCCTTGATTTGAACTTCTTTTTTTCAACTGCCTCAAGGAAGCGCGTTTGAAACGCGTTTGTGCTGCCTTGGCACCTGCTAAAGACAGCGCGTTCGAAACACGTTTGTGCTGTATTGAAGGCTGTGGCAAGTCAAGTTCAAGTCAAGGAGCGTTTCTGAATACGGGGGGGAAATCTCACTCAATTTACGTTATATGGGGTAACGCTCGGGTAACTCCTGTGAGACACAAAAAAGGTTTAACAATATACTAATATCAATCAGAATTGTCACGGAACATTATAAAACACCTACAAGCACAAACCTTTTATACTAGTCGTCGACTTCAACGCAGACATTATGGACCTTACGAACTAGCTTCGCCCACTCGTCCTCATTCACTTCGTGGAGTTGCGTGGATTTTTTTTCTCCCAGTCTATGGCGCTTCAGTTTGCCAATGCAGGAGTGACACACTTTCATCTAGATCAGGGGTCTCAAACTCAACTAAGCCTGCGGGCCGCATTCACGCAATTTAGTCCCGCTGGGGCCGGAGCAGTGAACAATGTAGAAGCGCGGGGGGGGGGGGGGGTGTTTGTACAATTTGCCTGCAAACGCTGCCATTTGAAAGAAAATTTTCCCCAAATGTCAAATGCACTTAACTTCTGGAGGAGGTTCGGTGCCAGGATTCCAATAACATGTCGATACCGATCTCGAAAATGACTCAAATCTGGACGCCGATCGTGAAATATAACTTTTGTTTCAAGAGACAGTGAACATATGGAATACCTAACGCAACAATGCGTTACACCAGTCAGGTCTGTGTACCTCAGGACAGGCCCGTAGCCAGGAATTTTTTTTTTTGACGGGGGGTCACCTGTTGAAGGCCTTGAAAAACCCCTACTTTCATTATTTATTCTTGGTAAAACACTGCCCTTCATTCGAATTTCGGGGGGGGGAGCCTCGCCCCCCCCCCCCACGGGCCTGCCTACGGGCCTACCCCCCCCCCCCTGGGCCTGACTACGGGCCTGCCTTAGGAACTACTTAATAGGAAGATAAAATAAAATACGTGGGGGAAAGACAGTCATGTGAGGGCCGTGGGCCACAACCGAGAGCCTCGCGGGCCGCGTGTTTGAGATCCCTGATATAGATGAAGATTCCATTGTGAATACATTGCTTGCGTTATTTTACGGCTTGCAGAAACACTCGGTGAAGATGCAGAGGAGAAGGCCGGCCTGCCAAATAATTGATGGAGTTCCGAGATGCACTGTACTAAACCCCGACAGATTAAGAGAAGCACTGAACTTCAAGGCAAAGAAAGGAGACCTCATGCAGGTAACATTTCCAAAGAGCGGAACGCACTGGCTGATGTACATCACGCAAATGATTCTCAGAGGCGGACAACCGATGACGACCTACCAAGAATTTGCCAAAGAATGGCGCTTCCTCGAGTACATGGACGTTAAGGACTACAGCTCGTCTCTGCCTGTGAGATCATTCGTTACACACTTGGCGTTGGACAAGCGCACGATGACAGAAGAAGCCAAGTACGTCTACCTCGCCCGCAATCCGTGGGACGTCTGCGTCTCCTTCTACCTCATGATGATCAACTGGAGCAATTTCGAATTCCAAAACGGAACGTTCGAAGATTTTGTCGACACGTTTGTAAGTGGAAATTTCGGCTACGGCGACTACTTTGAACACGTAGCAGCGGGCTACGCTCTTAGGGAAGAACCGAACGTGCTCTTCTTGACCTACGAGGAACTTAAGAAGAACACTCGAGAGGTGGCGCTGAGACTGGCTCATTTCCTGGGAGAGCAGTACGGCCATGCTCTAGAGCAGGACGAAACGTTTCTCCAAAAAGTGCTGGAGAAATCGAAGCCCGAACACATGCGCAATGTGGTGGTCGTGGATTTGAGCGCCGGAGAAAACCCCCAGTGGAGTGAGGTGTTCACGCGCGAGAGGATCACCTGCATCGAGTACCATGACGGGGAAGAGAACAAGTACTCGTACGTAAGAAACGGCAAGGTTGGAAGCTGGAAGGATTACTTCACGCCCGCTCTGCTTCAAAAGATGGAGCACAGGATTCTGGAGGCGGAGAAGACGTCTTCCTTCATGGACCTCTGGAAGGACATCCGAGCTGAAGCGAAAACACGCATGCAGGATACCGAATAAAGTGTCGCATACCATGCTGCTTGAAAAATCCTTCTTGTGCTTGGTACACGCGCGTAGACGGTTATATTCGGCCGAACGGGCGACAAGGTATTCATAGAGAAGGTAGAGATAAGCAGAGCAATAGATGGTACAGTTTTGTGCTCAGAGAGCCTTCTACAGTTTCACTGTTGCATAATGAAAACATAAGAACCGTTTTCTTGAACAAACAAGTGGGGTAAGTTTAATTCATTAGCCATTTAGAGGCACGCGTTACGAAAAAGAAAGATAAAAAAAAGTCAGAGTTTCGCCGTAAGGGCGAAGGGATGAATGCAGCAGCAACAAAGTGTAATGCTACACGGTGTAAGGCTCGCAGCTGACTCTTCCATCCGATCTCGCGTAACTCTACAAAACGTTGGTGTAAAAGAATACGGCTGCTCAAGGGAACGAAGGGGTTTTCCCCCCTGTCTCTCGTCTTAACGCGAAGTAAGCGGGCCGTCCAGTCAGCCCAGATAGCGCACGCGTAACCGCTAGCGACCACGCCCTTATGACCGAAGTAGGCCTCGCACGTGGGTTGAATTGTTATGGCATGCGCACTCCGTACAACGGAGGTGGCCGGCTCGTTTCATCTCTGATTCAGCCACGTTCGTCACCCGCACTCGCGCGCTTTCACTCGCGGGTAGAAGATAAGATGCGCCGGAGGATGTTTTCGATTTGGACTTCATGCAGAAAATAGCGACGACGGCAAAACCCCTAGAGTGTGCACGTACAATTTCTATCGCAACAGCATTACTGTCACTGTGGTTTGTGCAGTTGGCACGAGCTGCCTTTCTTAGGAATTTGGTCAACACATGGGTGAGGAGTAGGAGAAAGACTATTTATCCCAAGAGGGAAGCGTGCGGTGGTGAAGGGAGCAGAGGAGCCTACTCGGCGTAGGTCTCCACTACCCTCTTGGCCCAATCCAGGATCTGGTCCCAGACCTCCGGCTCCGAGCTGCACATCGCATACTCCCACTTCTCCTTACTGTTAATGTTCAGAGAGTTAGGTGGTGGGTTCCAAGCACACCCCCGCATGATATGATCGAGATTGGCTCTTTGTTGGTAGAAAATAAAGGAGAGGGATATATTGCAGGGTGTATAAGATGGCGGAAAGAGGGGGTAGGGAACGTATGGGTCTGTAATTGGCAACATAGTATTTCGTGGTGACGAGAAGCTCCCCGGTGTAAGGGGGGGTGGGTATATTGTGCGCTGAAGGCGTTAGTGATTAATGTCGAGGACACTCTCACGCACTGCAGGGTATCCCGTATGGAAAAGAAGATTTGAGCGCAAAAAAGGATGGGACACAAGAAAAGAAGACGACTACACGAGCGCTCATCTTGTCTTGTGTCCCGTCCTTTTTTGCGCTCAAATCTTTTCCGTAATGAACCAACGCGCCCAACAAACCATTCTATTAAGTATCGCTACGTCTAAGGCGTCGTTAGAGGCCTCCGCTCTGCCCGTCATTCCTCGAGCGCAGGTATGGGCTGCCTCATTGCCACACAGCCTTGCAGTGCTGGCTATCTAATTTTCAAAACATTACATACGTACTTCTATGATCAAGGAGTCATGTCGGGTTAACGTCAATCTTATACTTAAGCGCCATCCACTGCAGTTGGATTACGTAGCACTATCCAGGGCTACCATTCTCGCAATCACTAGCCCTACATATCAGCTTTCGGCTTCTGGTGTTGGTAATAACCATGTTTCTGTTGGCATCATTACGCATCTGTAAACAACTGGTTATATGAAACTTATGTGACTGTTCAACATATATCTGTGCGTACAACATTTGTACATATCTTTAGCGTAATTTCATAACTTCTCGCTTAATAAAAAAAAAACATGGTTGATCCCTCCGTCATAGGAATCTGTATAACACGAAAGCGAAACGTGTCCTTACAGAAGTAGTCGAATATTTACTGCACATGGATATAAGAGAGCTTGCACAATGTCTATTGGTGTGTTGACAGTTATAGCACATTTTAACGTGGAGGCATCCACGTTGACGCTTGATGGTACATCTGTATCCCGACGACTAACGTCTATGATGAATGATTAAAGAAACCCTTGTGGTCATAGATGTTTGTGGTAGCTGTACGTTGAGAGCGGAGTCATTGAAAGCCGTGTGACAGCCAGAAGAGCGTCAATGATTGGGCGCCGAGCTTGGGCTAAGGTCGCCTTCTCGCGGCATGTTAGAGTTATTGAACAACGCTGCCCGACCAGAGGGAAACGCAACGCGCGTCGTATCTTCCCCGTTGGCCGGCTGCGATTTTTCGCGGGGCGAGCTAGGAACATGGCTAGAGACGCGGAGTTACGGCCACGCGACGCACTCGCGCATCGCACAGCTATTTTTGGTATGGACGGATGCTACGAGTGTGGATGCTAGGGGCAAGGTCACCACCTGGCAGTGTGTTAATGCGTCAGCAAAATTGCACGTTTGCTATTCGAAACACGCCGAATGGGACGGATGCGGACAAACAACGCTTTGAAGAAACTAATCGTGCATTTCACGGGTATAATGCATTACTTCTCTTAGCAAGAGCACTGTGAGAGGACAGTGGTAGATATAAAAGGCTTGTTTTTAAAGCCTGCGAAGTATGTGACCGTGGCGCAGTGGATAGCGTGCCCGGCATCTCTTGTCGCGGACCTAGAGGTCGTAGGTTCGACTGCCGTTGACGGAACTTTTTTTCTTTGTCTTCTGATCAAGTGTATTTTTTCGACGTCATTTCCGTGACCGAAGTACGTCACTGAAATCTTGGTGGACCCCGGCATAAAACACTTTCGTGTTAAAATGACAACCTAGTCACCTTACCTCCGCATGCTTCGCATAACATCGATTCCCATGGTATTTGGGATCTGTCGATTTTTTTAAACATAGACTCTTACGATATTTGGCACTGGCGTCCTATCCTGTGTTCTTGTTTTTTCCCTTCATTCTCAGTTCGCGCCATAAATATTTCATTAGCTATGTACAAGCTCGCCCAACGTGATACTATTAAAGAACTTCGATCCCTTCATTCTAGGCCTGTAATGTAAGGGTATATAGTCATGCCCAGGAGGAGGAATGTGACATATGGAGAACCGTCAGCATTTCCATATACTAGAAACGTAATTGGGTATGACGTGATATCTATATGCACTTTTCAAGAGTTGCTCGAAAATTGAAGGACACTTTGTACATTCCAAAGTGTGTTCGGTGAAAGCTTGTGCCCAATCGACTGGATATGCCATTTCTTTTTTTTCTTTTACACTCTCAGTGGGATAGCGCACAAATGGAATGTGCGCGTGTTTTCTTTTTTTAATTTTTTACCGCGAATTGCAGCGAGACGCGAGACTAATCTGCCTCCGTTCGCAAGCGTTCATATTTTCTCGCGCTTTGCGCATCCTGCAGACACCATCCGCGTACCAGCGCTTAAATGACGGACACTTCGTAAATTCCAAAGTGTGTTCCGCGAACGCCTGCGTCCACTGAGACGGGGTCGGTCAGAATGGAACACGATGCGTGCGTCTCCCTTTTTGCATGATTGGAAACGCTGGGCACAGCGACGCTACGCAAGCAAAGCGCGAGCGCTGTAGAGTCCGACGCGACCGGCGTCCGTTTGCGCGCTCCGGCGGCCACCTGGCACCGTGCCAGGGCTCGGACGGAGGGAAGGACGGATGGTCGTGAGCATGAGACATTCAAGGCTTTCGCCTCAAAATGTCCCCGAAAAATACAGCACCCTTGTAGCTCGTGGAAGAGTGGACGTGCGCCTTTGTGCGATTCGCAGCTACTGCGGAGTCGTTGGCACGAAGACTCGTGCGATTGGAGGAGCTTTTGGGCGCAGTTTGGAGGCCACAAGAGGTGGTATGTACCGAAGCGCTCAATGTGACGGGCACAGCAAAGAAAAGCTTGTTTGGAATGTACAGTTGTCAGTTCGCCGAATTCGCTGTTATCGCAGAAAATGAGTTAAGATATAGGGGGAGCACTGATATGTGTCAGTTCTTTTTTCTTTGCCCAGTATTCCGAGGGTCTGTGCGTGAGATAAGTACGGCACACTTACGAGCTACATAATCGTACTATCAACGTCGTGACAAAAGGTCAGAACAAAAGAAGGATCAGATCATCTTGTCCCACATGACTGATAGGAAATTGTAATTTCCGGTGCTTTAAGGAAAAACAATGGTGAGAGCTGGCGAACGGATTGGGCACAGACTTGACATGGCCGCCCCTGGCTCTGAGGACTTCCTCGAAAAGTCATTGCGCAATGGCGCATGCGCCATGAGTGGCCAGATTGCTCTCGCACGACTAACAACACTCGCTGGAACTTCCAAACTGAAGGTACACGAGGCCACTCTTCTTGCGATACCTCGGAACTCCCGTAGAAGAACGAAGCTAACTTTTGTCCAGTCGTCTCACGCTCCCAGATAAACGACAGGTGAGAAGTCATTCTAACTTTTACCGTGAGAGAAGAGTGTAAGGAAGGTAATACCGGCTTTGTTATTCCGATAAGCGGAGTTCCGTGGAAATATAGTTTGCTTGAACGCTTTTTTTTTGTTGTTGTTTTTTTACGCTATCTTAAGGCTCGTTCACACCTGTGACTCTCAGTGGTCATGTGACCAAGTTATTGGAAATCTACCTGTCGCAAATGGCCATTAGCACCTTGACTTGGGCGAGTTGCTACACACTCGGACAAATGCAGCGCGATTTAATCGAAGACAGGAGACGCATAAAACAGGGATGAGCGCCAACTTACAACTAAGTTTATTTGCACTTCAACAAGCCTTTTATTCACCATGCCTGGCTATAGCAACCAAAACACTAATAAGCAAAACAAAATGACGAGAAAGGAAACAGGGATGCTGTAGGCATCCGTGCTTCCTTTCTCGCCAGGTATGGCACGTAAAAAGCCAGTTGAAGTGCAAGCAAACTCAGTTGTAAGTTGGCGCTCGTCTCAGCTTTATGCGCCTCCTGTCTTCTTCAAAGTCGGGCTGCATTTGTCCGCAAATGGCCGCTTTGGTCGCAAAAGCGATTGCTCTAGCTCGGAGGTTCACTCGTCGATTTTTCAATAGCAATAGCCTCTCAAGCGATCACGTGCGCAGGAACAGGACGTCGGCTTATTGTACAAGGCAATGGCAACGCGAGCAATATGCAACTTGGCGTGAAGAGTGTGGCGACGGGTAAAAATCGCACGCAGGTGTGAACATCGGTCGCAATAAGTGGCTTTTTAATCGTCTGTCGCAAATGGTCGCTCGACCAGAGCCATTCGTGTGCGTGAAAATGCCTTTACAGGGGTACATATATGCACAAGACTTGATTACGCCATGGCATGGAAGCTCCGTTTGAAACTTTATTTAAAAAAATAATTTGGGGTTCTACGTCTCAAAACCAGAAAACGATTATGAGGGACGCGGTCCTAAATAGCTCCTGGAAATTTCCACCACCTGGGGCGATAATTTAATGTGCACCTAAATTTAAGTTTACGTACGGGCCTCCAGCTTTTCGCCTTTATCGGAACGCGGCCGTCGTGGCTGGGATTTCATCCCGTGACATTCGGGTGAACAGTCGGCCATCATGACCACTAGATCACCGCGGTGGGCTTCGCTTGACACAATGGTGCTCTTGATTTTACGTACAGCAATTAGTGCATAGCCATAGAGCATTTAAAAATTTAGTGCTTCGCAGCAGTAGACTGTTACCAACTTTCGTACCCATGTATTACTTACGTCCCATCGTATTAGCATGCGTTAGAAGAATGACAGCGAGAAGCCACGGAAGAGTGCGATTTAATGGCACTCTGAGCGCCTTCTCAGACGTCGCATTAAAAAATCTGTGTTGTGCTGGTTTCGTTTCAAACAAGCATAATAGTGTATGCACAAGACGTCACTCCAACATCGTCTACCGTCACCGCCGATGTGACGTAGTGAGTTCGACTACGTGCGTAGTCACTGGCTGATATGGTCTTGAAGTTATTGGCACGGAATTATGGCTTGTTGTAGGAATTACTTTGAATCAAGCGGGCGTCTCGCTCGATTGTTATTCATAATAAGTGACAAAATATATCTTGACATAATGAATCCGTAAAATATTAGCACGATAGCTTTAAAGGACCCCTGACAGCCAAATTTTTGTTTGTGACTTTTTTAACTGTAATTTGTAGCCTTGTGTCTGGTAATGCCGAAACTGAATCGTAAATGCTCTAACGTGTCGTATGATTAATGCTAGCGTCGTTAATTCTAACTAAATTTTAACGCCACTTAAAAACGCCCGCCTCAAATCGTGAGAAACTAGCGCCCCGCAGCGGGGGAGCGCCTGAGACCACGTGCACTCAAGCTTCGGTGACGCTGAACGCGCAGTTTTCAAATCGGGGGACCCACGCGCGGGGAAGAATGAAATGATGTGGTCGCTTTGAGCGTGCCGCCCTCGGGAAAAAGAAAAGCACTCCCAAGCTTTCATAACCACCTTGGGAGCAGCCCGACAACAGAGCGAGATGGGCGAAGGACAAGAGCCCTCATTGGGTGCCAGTCGTAGTTTCGTGTGCGCCCCGTGAATGCTCTGCGACTTCGACAATACTCGCTTTTCTTGTGGAACATCACGAGGGGCCTCTCTCTACGTCACTCCAGTGGTGATCTCGCGAGGTGCTGAAAACTCAGACGATCACTGACGCTTACATTAAAACGAAATGAAGATATCAGGCAACGTTCGCTAGACGTAAGCATGTGCCAAGCACGCAGGACTATCAAACTACACAAGCATCTCGAGTTTCCAAATTTGGTGTCACGGGTCCTTTAAGGAGCTCGTTTTCGGTACCGGCGTCATCGTCGTTGGTTGTGAGCGAAAAAAAAGGGAGGAAGCTTGAGATTCGCCTCAAGAGTGGAACGCGATAGCGTGATTGGGCCCCGTTCAGATCGCCTTTTCACTCAGCAGCCTCTCTTCGCTTCTCTGTAGACACCTCAACCGTGCCACAAGGAAATGAACATGTGTAAGCGTAACATAAGTCATTCCAAACTATCCTGCAACGCCTACTGCAAGCACAGTTGTGAAGAGCTCACTGCGCCATAACTCATTGTTTTGAAAACCAGCGAAGGGCCCACTAAGCGTCCGTAAAGCGACACGCGAACCTACGCGGCTGCTCACTTTGCTGATGCTTCTGCTTCTGATGATGATTCAATATGTTTTAGTGCTTTGCAATGAATGGGCTTTAGGTAACCACCTCATTTGTTGTGCAATTCGCGCGTCTATACGCCTGGCGCGATTCTAAGCTTCTCCCACGCAACATTGCACGTGTTAAAGAGACTCCTCGCATCAAATGACATTCGTATACGGACGCCGAAGCAATTCAAAGCACTGGCGTTTACATTTAATTGCACTTATCCTGAATTTTCGCTCAAGGACAATTTCAAGTTCAGCGGGAAAGCGTTAAAGAGCTCTGTTCACAGAAATTCATGTGTTGAATTGTGAATACATTGCTTGCATTGTGAAAGGTTTCATTTTGAATACATTGCTTACGTTATATTACTGCTTTCAGGAGCGCTCGGTGAAAATGCAGAGGAGAAGACCGGCCTACCAAATTATAGATGGAGTTCCGAGATGCATATCACTGAATCCCGACAGATTAAGAGAAGCTTTGGACTTCAAGGCAAAAGAAGGAGACCTCGTCCAGTCGACGTTTCCCAAAGAGTGGAACGCACTGGCTGATGTATATGACGCACTTAATTCTCAGAGACGGACAACCGATGACGACATACCAAGAGTTCGCCAAAGAGTGGCGCTTTCTCGAGTACATGAATATCAAGGACTTCAGCTCGTCTCTGCCTGTGAGAACATTCGTTACGCACTTGGCGTTGGAGAAGCGTGCAATGACGAAAGAAGGCAAGTACGTCTACCTAGCCCGCAATCCGTGGGATGTCTGCGTGTCCTTCTACCACATGATGAAAAACCTGAGCAGTTTCGAATTCCAAAACGGAACATTCGAAGATTTTGTCACCATATTTCTAAGCGGCAATTTCGGCTACGGCGACTACTTTGAACACGTGGCAGCGGGTTATGCTCTGA